>BLSH010476405.1:128904-146419 GCA_018402905.1 Glandirana rugosa
ATCAATATCATTACAAACATATCAACCAATAATGTGACGGTAGAACACCAACAAAACCTATAACTTAACAGGACAAGACAAAAGATTAACACAAGGGAGGGTAGGAGACACTCCGTTAAAGGAAAAGGACCCAGTGAGACACTATATTGAAGGAGAAGGACACAGGAGAGAGACAGAGTACTCCTTCTTATACCGGTGTGCAAACATCCGGAGTGTGTTAGACGAGCGTAGGATCCTGTGTAATGGTACAAAACTGGACGTCTATGGTAGAAAGTTGGTAAACGGTGTAAACAACAGACGACATGGACGATAAACGTTATTTGCGAATACCTTCTTAACACAGAGGATGGGAGGGAACACAATTAGAAAACAGAACAGGACAATTCAATATCCAAAACAACCACAAGATGGCAGTGTAATAACCAACTATACAAACATTACTATAACTATGCATTATGTTACATGAGAATACATGTAACAGCACAGGTAAGATCGGTGTTCCTGCTTAGGAACAGGATCAGTACATTCCCCTCTCACAGAACGGCGGTCTGCCTTGTTTACATAGGCAGACCGCTGTTCTGCCTGTCTCCCAAACGATCGGACCCACTGATTAACTCCTGCTGTGTCCAATCACAGCGGGAGCGGGTCACCATTGGTGCTCGCACCCCAGACCCAGAAGTATCAAATCACGTACCAGGTACTTTATCTGGCACAGAGAGGCCTCCCTGTCGCAGTATATGTGTGTGGGGTGGTCGCTAAGAGGTTAAAGTTGTTCTATGCATCAAGATAAAAAGCCTTCTGTGTGCAGCACCCCCCCTAATACTTACCTGAGATCCCACTAGATCCAGCGATGTTGCAGGAGTGTCTTGGCTGTCTGGGACTCCCCTCCTTAGACAGCAGCGTGGCACCATTGGCTCCCACTGCTGTCAATCAAAGTCAGTCAGCCAATGATGAGAAAGGAGGCCAGGCCATGCCGCAACTCCGTGTCTGAATGTACACAGGGAGCTGTGGCTTGGCTTGGGTGCCCCCATAGTAAGCTGCTTGCTGTGGGGGCACTCAACACGAGGGAGGGGCCAGGAGAGCCAACGAGAGACCTGAGAAGAGGAGGATCTGGGCTGCTCTGTGCAAAACCAACTGCACAGAGGAAGTAAGTATAACATGTTTGTTATTTTTAACTAAAAACAAACAATACTTTGAGATCACTTTAAGCTTACACGAGACTAGCTGCCTTCACCGCCTGCAGCTGTATAGCAGGGGAGTGAATAGAATGTAAGTATATAGCTATGCTGTTGTGGATGGGTAATTCAACCTGTTGTGTTGCCCTGTATTGGCAAAGCCATATTAACTCAGCTTGAAAGTATTACAGAGGTACCTACATTAGGATCTACAGTTTTAAAGATGAATTCCAAGTATGGTATATTTTTTACATAGTTACAATGGTCCAGCTTGGACCAACATAACTATGTATATACCATACCTGATGGATGCTTCTGGAAGCTGGAAGACATAAAAGTAGACACCGCTACTCCAGTGATCTCTATTTGCTTCTTGGTTCTGTGTTGCACAGATCTTTTTTTTTTTGTTTTGTTTTGTTTAATACTATGGTAATTAGATTTTTTTTTTTTGCATTGCTTTTTCTAGGAGGGTGTATTTAAAAAAAAATCTGCTGAGCTTTTCGCCACAAAAACTATAGTATGAGTGAACTGTGGCAGAGCTATTTATGTTGTGAAACTGCATGTACATTAGTTCTGTGCAAAAGGGTGCAAAATAGAATGCCATTAGGCTATTTTGTCTCTAGGTCAAATGCTATTAATTTATTAAAAATAGAACACCATGTTTACTAGATGGAGCTGAAAATTATAGTAAATTAGTATTTATTTCCAATGATAATCGGTTCCATCTAGTGGCCATGAAGCAGTATTTTCCCAATTCACGCTATTCTGTATGAACAAATAACATTTAACCTGGGGTGAAAATAGCCTAGTAACATTCAAATTTGTCCCCATTTGCACAGAACAAATGTACATACAGTTTCACAGGATAAATAGGTCTGCCACAGTTCACACATACTATGCATGAACTGTAGCAAAATGATTTGGCAAATGTGCCATTTTCACTGCATTGTCTACTGCAAGGATGCTTGCTTTCATTGTGCCAATGTTTTTCTGAACATTAATCTCTCTCTGAATATATGAATATATAATGTATGTGTGTGGGGAAAAAAATAAATTATATATACTCATATAAGGAAAATATCAATACATGTGATGGCATTCTTTAGAACAGTGGTTCTCAACCCTGTCCTCAAGTACCCCCAACAGGCCATGTTTTGGGGATTTCTCTTAGATAAAATAGTTGTCCAACATACCAAGCCATTGACTCTGATTTAAAGCACCTGTGCAAGATAAAGGGAAACCTGCAAACATGGCCTGTTGGGGATACTTGAGGACAGAGTTGAGAACCACTGCTTTAGAAGTAGCTGGAGTTGGGCCCTTTAGCAGAAATGACTTCTTGTAAGCATTTTGCCAAACTGCCCACCTGTCTCTGAAAATGACTGTGTAAAATCTTTGGACTCCTATACGTTAAATTCTTTTATTTGCAAGATATTTGTGGGTTTCTCTGCATGAACTGTCCATTTCAAATTCCCTCACCACATTTCGGTGGTATTTAAATAATAACTTTTAGTAGGCCAGTCCATAACCCTTTGTTTCTTCTTTTTGTTTTCTTCTTTTTGTGCCATTCGTTGGTGGCTTTTGCTGGTGTGCTTCTGATCATTATTATGTTGGAAGATTCATTTCCAGTTCAACTTCAACGTTCGGACAGAGGGCCTCACATTCTAATCAAGCAAATTTTGATATAATGCAGAATTCCTAGATAACTAAATGACTGCAAAACGTCTAGACTCTGAAGCAACAAAACAACCCCAAACCAGAACATTTCCACCACCATACTTTACAATTGAGTTTATCCTGAAATGCTGGAATGCTGTCTTCAGTTTGTGCCAAACATGTCTACTGTTTTATGGCCAAACACCTCTATATTTGATCCATCAGTCCACAGCACATAGTTCCAGAAGTCCTGGTCTTTGCTTATATGCTCAATAGCAAACTGTAGTGTTGCTCTAATGTTCTTTTCTTACCAGCAAAGGAAAGAGATTGCATGCAATCTCTTTCTCATTTGCAACTGTTGCAAGTCTCATTTGCACAATCAGTTGTGCAATTTTGGACTTCCTTCAGCTTGGTATGGTCAGTTTTTTGGGCTAAATTTGCTGGTCTGGCCAATCCTTAACAAATTAGCAGTTGTATAGTCAAGTATATCACCTTCATTTGTCACCAGTTTAAAGTTGTAATGTTTCCTTGCTCAATTACATTTAGAGTCAACTATTTCAATGAAATTTATTTTTTTACATCTCTTTTTGTTGTGTATTTTATTTAACTATAATTTGGAAAATTATAAAAATGCAAACCTAACTTGTGTATAGCTATGTTAAAATTGTGCTGGTACAGATGCCTGTCTGTGGAAAGAAAGGGTTATGGCGGCCTACGCTATGCATAATGACATTGCTTTGAGAAAATTAACACAGCATTGTGCATTAAACGTTGACATTACATGTCTGGTTTAGCAAAAGTTGACATTATTTTTTTATCATTATTTTACGCCTGTATAGTGTTAAGTTTAGTTGTTCATGATTACAGCAGTACATTAAATTGTATAACTGAATTTATTGTCAAAACAAATACAATTATATGCAGATTACTTGTGTAGGCTTACCAAACAAATTTGTACCAAGCCCTTACAGGTTTGTATAAGTAGTGTTTTATGTTTAATTGCTTTAATGTGCAGTACATACAAGAAGTAAATATTTTGATATACGGTATGATGAAATGTGTTAATATCAATTCTAAACATATTATAGTTCATGAAGTCATACTTATATAACTGAACTTTCTTCCCAGAAGCAAAGACTGCTCATCAGTCTTTCTCATTCCTCATTCTTTCTCAATCTGACAGCTGTCACATGTCCTTGTGTGCGTCGAGATTTGACCTATAAATAAAAGGAGATAGAAACATTGCTCAGTGTATATATGATAAGAGAGTTTTTCGGGTCATAGAATGGTGCAGTTCCATTTACACTGAGCTAAACATAGTAAAAAGGTATGAATATTAGTCTCTTACTACAGACATCCTGTCATGATTACACAGGAACTTGTAATTCAAATTCAATTATATTCTCACCAGCTTTTCATGGCAAAACTCTTGCTTCACAGTTGAAAAATATATACTTAAAAACAACAATATTATATACAGTGCTATATATATATATATATATATACAGTATCTCACAAAAGTGAGTACACCCCTCACATTTTTGTAAATATTTTATATCTTTTCATGTGACAACACTGAAGAAATGACACTTTGCTACAATGTAAAGTAGTGAGTGTACAGCTTGCATAACAGTGTAAATTTGGTGTCCCCTCAAAACAACTCAACACACAGCCATTAATGTCTAAACCGCTGGCAACAGAAGTGAGTACACTCCTAAGTGAAAATGTCCAAATTGGGCTCAGTTAGCCATTTTCTCTCCCCGGGGTCATGTGACTCGTTAGTGTTACAAGGTCTCAGGTGTGAATGGGGAGCAGGTGTGTTAAATTTTGTTATCACTCTCACTCTCTCATACTGGTCACTGGAAGTTCAACGTGGTACTTCATGGCAAAGAACTCTCTGAGGATCTGAAAAAAAGAATTGTTGCTCTACATAAAGATGGCCTAGGCTATAAGAAGAATACCAAGACCCTAAAACTGAACTGCAGCACAGTGGCCAAGGACAGGTTCCACTCAGAACTGGCCTCACCATGGTCGACCAAAGAAGTTGAGTGTAGGTGCTCTGCGTCATATCCAGAGTTTGTCTTTGGAAATAGATGTATGAGTGCTGCCAGCATTGCTGCAGAGGTTAAAGGGGTTGGGGGGGGGGGGGTCAGCCTGTCAGTGCTCAGACCATACGCACACTGCATCAAATTGGTCTGCATGGCTGTCATCCCAGAAGGAAGCCTCTTCTAAAGATGATGCACAAGAAAGCCCATAAACAGTTTGCTGAAGACAAGCAGACTAAATGCATGGATTACTGGAACCATGTCCTGTGGTCTGATGAGATCAAGATAAACTTATTTGGTTCAGATGGTGTCAAGCATGTGTGGTGGCAACCAGGTGAGGAGTACAAAGACAAGTGTGTCATGCCTACAGTCAAGCATGGTGGTGAGAGTGTCATGGTCTAGGGCTGCATGAATGCTGTCGGCACTGGGGAGCTACAGTTTATTGAGGGAACCATGAATGCCAACATGTACTGTGACATACTGAAGCAGATCATGATCCACTCCCTTTGGAGACTGGGCTTTGTCAGCAACTGGTGTGACAGAGAATGCCTGGCACAAGTATTGTAAAATAATATAATTTATTTAAAAGAGAAGTGGATAAAGATGTAAATGCACCTCCACCATAGCAAACAGTGTAAAATAAGCCAAATGACTAAATAGTTACACACAAAGAACAACTGCCTAAACAAAGTATATACAGTGGATAGGGAAATGCCAAACCGTAAACGTAGCCGGGACAGAGTCATACACAGGAGATCAGTCAGAGAGAGCTGGGCAGACAGGGCAGGAACAGGAAACAGATAACGGAGGGAGCGGGTGGGAAGGGATCAGGCTGCAAGACAGGAGTCCAGGAACAGATACAGGATCACAGGTCAGGGGCACATGGAAACTGAACACCAAGGCACTAAGCACATGACAGACAGTGTTTAAATATCCTTCTTGCAACAAGCATCAGGTGATGACTCATGAGCTTCTGGTTGCTGGGAGACACCCGCTGGTGGGCACTGGAACTGCAGCCTATGGATCCAGGAGCCACAGTGCCACCAACAGGTGACCCCTCTACTGACACCCGCTGCTGGATACTGGAACTGCGATCCAGGAGCCACAGTGCCACCAGCTGGTGAGACTTTTCCTGACAGTACCCCCCCCCCCCTCTAAGGAGCGACTTCAGGCTCCGAACAGCAGTAGCTAAACCAATCCATAAAAAACAGTCTTTTGTTACATAAGTCTACAGAAGAATTTCCTTGTAAGCTGAAGATGTGCTGGGTTCCATGAAAGATGCCCTACTGCCAAGATCCATTGATAGGTAAAGTGTCCCCCCACCTGGGTCAGGTAACTGGCTGGGTATCCCACTGTTGTGGTCAAGCAACTGGCTGGGTGTCCTGCTGGCCAGATTCCCTGAGATGTACCGAATTTGACACCTCAAGTCCCTCAAAAAAGCAGATACCCCAACGCTGAGGTCTCCAAACTTAGCCCTGGGTTCATGTGACAATACTGGAATACAGACACCAATGTGTCTTGTCATAACTAAATAGCTTGCCTGGTTTCCAGGACTTGCACTGCACATCAAAAGCCAACTAGGTCTTTCCGAGGCACTGGTTACCTAAATAACTGGCACTGGTACACCCGGAGCTGTGGCAGTCGCTCCCAAATCGTGGCAAGGCACAGATCTTACTCTGCCATTCCCTTGGAGCATACCACAACCAGGGCCATGAAGGTAAATGCAGCAATAAGTTACCAAGGGTATGTCTGGACCATCCAGCTTGGGCGCCATAGGAGCAACACACTGCCAGAGGGACTCGACCGAGGCAAACATCAAGTGAATCTTTGGCCAAGCAGGTAAACCATATAAGGCACTTGAGGGTTCAGAGCTTTCAGACCCAACAGCAGGTGGACACCAATCTAACTGAGCAGCTGGCATATATTCAGTAGAACTCGGCTGTGTGATAGGGAGAACATAAGCAAGATCATCAAAGGTAGAATTGTCATTGGGCAGCGAACCATCAGAGGCAGGCAGGTTGTTGGGCACAAAACGCCCAGAGGCAGGCTGGGCATCAGGGACCAGATCATCACGTTGGACAGCAGGTAGAGGCACATCAGGCTGGGCAGCGGGCAGATGCACATCTAGCTGGGCAGTGGGCAGATGCACATCTGGCTGGGCAGCGGGCAGAGGCACATCAGGCTGGGCAGTGGGCTGAAGCACATCAGGCTGGGCAGTGGGCAGAGGCACATCAGGCTGGGCAGCGGGCACTGGATCAGACAGGACAGCAGGCACCGGAACATCAGGCTGGACAGTGGGCACCGGAACAGCAGGCTGGGCAGCGGGCACCAGAACAGCAGGCTGGACCGCGGGTACAGGATCGGCAGCGGGCACAGGATCAGAAGCATAGGCAGTGGGCACAGGAACAGCAGGATGAACAGCGGGCACAGGATCAGCAGGATAGGCAGTGGGCACAGGATCAGTAGGCTGGATAGCATGTTCAGGTCTGTCAGACGAAGGCCAAACCCCATTGGCAATCAGGGAGGTAGACTGAAGCAGATTGTCTGGTGTGGAGGTGGGCTGGAGCAGGTCGGCTGGTGTGGAGGCAGGCTGGAGCAGATCGGCTGGTGTGGAGGTAGGCTGGAACAGATTGGCTGTTGTGGAGGTAGGCTGGTTGGAGGCAGGCTGGAACAGATTGGCTGGTGTGGAGGCATGCTGAAACAGATCAGCTGGTGTGGAGGCAGGCTGGAGCAGATCGACTGGTGTGAAGGCAGGCTGGAACAGATTGGCTGGTGTGGAGGCAGGCTGGAGCAGGTTGGCTGGTGTGGAGGCAGGCTGGAGCAGGTTGGCTGGTGTGGAGGCAGACTGGAACAGATCAGCTGGCTTGGAGGCAGGCTGGAACAGATCGGCTGGTGTGAAGGCAGGCTGAAACAGAATGGCTGGTGTGGAGGCAGGCTGGAACAGATTGGCTGGTGTGGAGGCCAGCTGGAGCAGATCGGCTGGTGTGGAAGCAGGCTGGACCAGGTCGATAGGTATGGAGGTAGGCTGGAGCAGATTGGCTGGTGTGGGGGCAGATTTGGATAGTGGATGGATTGTGCAAGTTGGAAAAAACTTCAGTTTCTTTTTTTGGTTTAGTTACCAAGATTCTGCATGTGGACGCAAGGCTGTGAGCAGGTGGTGCAGCTGATAGAAGCAAAAAGCTGAGGGATGGTGAAAAAGAGGGAGCAGTTGCTAAGGAAGATTTCTGGGGGAGTTGCTGTAGTTAATGGAGAAGAGGCAGTTACAAAGGAAATCCAGAACATGTTAGAGTTGGACGTGATAGAGGAGTCCCACAGTGACTGGTCGAGTCCCATAGAGCTGGTCCCAAAGGCCGATGGCACTATCAGGTTTTGTAATGATTTTAGAAAGCTGAATAGCGTGTCCAAGTTTGATGCATACCCATTGCCTTGTGGACAGGTTGGGAGGTACCCAGTACATAACAACCCTAGACCTAATTAAGGGCTATTGGCAGATACCCCTAACAGAGTCAGCAAAGGAGAAGACTGCCTTTTCTACTTCCGAGGGGTCGTTTCAGTACAAGCGAATGTCTACATGGTGCCCCTGCATCATTCCAGAGAATGATGGACAAAACGTTAAGGCCACATCGTCCCTATGCAGCCGCTTATTTGGATGATGTTGTCATCCACAGCCCCCACTGGGAATCTCATTTGCCCCGGGTACAAGCAGTAGTGGATTCCCTTCGGAAAGCAGGGCTCACGGCCAACCCAAAGACATGTGCCATAGGCTTAGGGGAGGCCAAATACCTTGGCCACATTATTGGTCGGGGACTCGTTAAGCTGCAGACCAATAAACCTGAGGCAATCCAAAAGTGGCGCCAACTGCTAACTAAAAACAAGTGCGTTCCTTCCTGGGGATCATGGGGTACTACATGCGTTTCATACCCAACTTTGCCACCATTGCCGTTCCTCTGACGGACCTGACAAAGGGTAGAGGGCCGGTTATGGTGAGGTGGAATCCTGAGGCCGAAAAGGCATTTCAGAGGTTGAAGCAAGCTCTTTGTGTACAACCAGTGCTCATGACTCCGGACTTTCCAAAGGAATTTGTCGTGCAGACAGACGCCTCTGATGTGGGACTAGGGTCTGTACTGTCCTAGATCAGAGACGGTGAGGAGCACTCAATTGTATACCTGAGCAGAAAGCTGAACAGGCATGAGAAAAATTATGCCATTGTCGAGAAGGAGTGCTTAGCTATCAAATGGGCCTTAGAGGCCCTGAAATATTATCTGTTGGGGAGGCCATTTAGACTAGTCACCGACCATGGCCCTCTGAAGTGGATGTATGACAACAGGGAGAAAAACAGTCGGGTGACAAGGTTGTTCCTGGCTCTACAGCTCATGTTCACAGTAGATGTCACGATCCTGGTGGTGGAGTCTGTCTTAGTAGGGAACAACCACTCTTACACACCCGATTCGGGGACGCCTGGTAGTGGAGACAGGAAGTCCCAGAGTGCAGGATGGCACGGGGGCTGGATGGTCACTGGTGGTGATGTGAGGCTCCAGATGGTCGTGCAGACAGAAGAGTGGTCGTGTAGGCTGGGTCGGCAACTGGCGGGTCAGAGAGGCACAAAGGGGCAGGCAGAAGAGTAATCAAAGTCCAAGCAGAGTTCGTTCACAGGCTGGCGGCAAGGTACAGAAGGGTCAGACAAGCGGATGGTCGTGGATAGCCGGGGTCGGTGCAGGCAGATTGGTAGCAGGTCAGGGCAAGCCGGGTCGGTACACAGGAACAGGAACAACACAGGAAGCAGGTTTCAGGTAGGGGAGCTGAAGCTCACAGGTACTCAGATGCTGTAGAACGGACAGCACCTGCTGACAGGTGCAGGGAGCTTAAATAGGGCCGTTTGGCGCCGTTTCCGGTGCAGGCGCATGCACTGGAGCGCGCGCGGGCGTGAATGCGCGTGAACTGAAAAAATCGCCAAAAAAGTCCAGAACATGGCTTGACTTCACCAGGCCAATCCTTTCCTAACACTGCCCCCTCCAAGGAGCAGCCTCCGGAAGCCCAGCTTGGCCGGGTTGTTATCCTGGAAGGTTTGGATGCAGTCATCAGCATGAAGGTTGGTTTCGGGCTCCCAAGAGCTCTCTTCCGGCCTGTAGCCCTTCCATTTTACAAGGTACTGGACCACACCGCCCCTCTTTCTGCAGTCAAGTACGGACTCGACTTCGAACTCCTCCTCTCCATCGATCAAGACAGGGGCAAGGGGAGCGCCAGTTCTATTGGGGAAGTGGTCCGGGATCACCGGCTTTAGCAGAGACACGTGGAATACCGAGTGTATTCTTAGAGACTGCGGGAGATCCAACTCAAAAGACACCTGGTTAACTTTCCTCTTAACTGGGAAGGGGCCAATGAATCGTGGGCCCAACTTCTTGGATGGGCAGGACAACTTCAGATTTTTGGTGGACAACCAAGCTTTGTCACCAGGCTGGAGGTTAAGTTCACCTCGTTTTTTCTTATCGAAAGCAGCTTTCGTTGCTTCCTGAGTCTTGGCAAGTGTCTCTTGTAGCAACTTCCAATTGGACCTGAAAAATTGTGTGGCTTCGTGAACTGCAGGTAATGCTGTCTCCTGGGCAAGACTGGGAAGCATATTGGGGAGGGGGACTGCTTTGTTGCGGAGTGCACCGAGTTATTGTAGGCGAATTCCGCCAAGGGTAACAGTGAGCACCAATCATCCTGAGAGTAAGCTGAGATGCAACGGAGGTATTGCTCCAACGTTTGGTTTGTCCTCTCGGTCTGACCATTGGTCTGGGGGTGCTAAGCTGTTGAGAAGGAAAGGTCGATCTCCAAGGCAGAACAGAGGGCCCTCCAGAAGCGAGACGTAAACTGGACCCCCCGGTCAGACACAATGTTACCTGGAACACCGTGGAGCCGAATAACTTCCTTGAGGAAAATTTCGAAAGTCTCTATTGCAGTGGGAGTGCCCTTCATTGGGACGAAGTGTGCCATTTTGGTCAACCTGTCCACCACGACAAAAATTGTGGTGTATCCTTGAGCCGGGGGCAGCTCCACAATGAAGTCCATTGATACTTTGGACCACGGCCGGTCAGCAATGGGGAGAGGTCTTAACAGCCCCCAGGCTCGGGCTTTGTCTGACTTATTTCTGGCACAGGTGGAACAGGAGCGGACATAAGCCAAGCAGTCGTCAGGAAGCAATGGCCACCAGAAGGAGTGTGATACGAGTTCGGCAGTTTTCCGTGAGCCGAAGTGTCCGGCTAATTTATGGTCGTGGCACAGTTCCAGTATGGCAGGACGAAGCTCCTTGGGGACAAAGATTTGATTCTGGTGCCACCAGAGACCATCCTTCCAGGTTAGCCCTTGACCAGATAATCCTGGTGAGCAGGCTGAGGCTCTCCGAATCTGGGACAGCAGATCCTCCTCGGTAAGCAAGAAGTTCCTAGGTTGTAGGATAGTGTCGGGGGGAGCGGTAGTTCCCGGCTCCGAAAACATCCGAGAAAGAGCGTCGGGCTTGGCATTCTTCACCCCCGGGCGGTAGGTCAGGTGGAACTGGAACCTCGAAAAGAAGAGTGCACAGCGGGCCTGGCGAGGTCTGAGTCTCTTGGCGATGGTCCGTGTATATCAGGACAGGATGCTGGGCCCCCTCCAACAAGTAGCGCCATTCCTCCAAAGCCGCCTTAATGGCCAACAACTCCCTGTCTGCGACATTGTAATTCTTCTCCGGAGCTGAGAGCTTGCGGGAGAAGAAGGCCACAGGATGGAGGAGAGCCCTGGCCCCCTGCCGCTGAGACAGGACCGCTCCTACCGCCGTTTCAGATGCGTCCACTTCCAGGACATAAGGCAGTGTAGCGTCTGGATGCTTCAGGATGGGCGCCGTAGTAAAGAGCTTTTTTAAGGCTTGGAAAGCGTCTTGGGCCTCTGCTGACCAGTGGAACCGCTGGTCTTGCTTTGTGAGCTGCATAATCGGGGCGATGATGACCGAAAATCCCCTAATGAATCTCCTATAAAAGTTGGCAAAGCCGACAAAACGTTGGACCCCTTTTTTGTCCACAGGTGCTGGCCAGTCCAGAATAGCTGAGACCTTCTGAGGGTCCATGGTAATTCCAGAGACAGACAGTATCAGTCCAAGAAAGGAAATTTTGGGGCGCTCAAATGTGCATTTCTCGGCCTTTGCATACAGCCTGTGCTGTCGTAGGCGGCTGAGGACACGCTGACGACGCTCTTCCAGCGTGGAGGAAAAAAATCAAAATATCGTCCAGATAAATAATAACAAAAAGATCCAGATAATCCCGGAACACATAGTTGACCAGATGCTGAAAGGTAGTGGGGGCGTTGCAGAGTCCAAAGGGTATGACGAGGTATTCGTAGTGGCCGAAACGAGTCCGAAAAGCAGTCTTCCACTCGTCACCCTCTCGGATACGTATCCAACTTGGTAAACACGGTGGCCGACCCGAGCCTCTGAAACAGCTCCGGAACAAGTGGGAGAGGATACCGGTTCTTGACCGTGATGTGGTTTAGCTCCCGGTAGTCTATGCACGGGCGGAGGGTATGGTCCTTCTTTTCCACAAAGAAGATGCCCGCCACCCAGCAGGGAACGTAGAAGATCAGATGAACCCCTTGGCCAGGTCATCATCCAAGTAGGTCTTGAGGGCCATTAGCTCAAGTTCGGATAGCAAGTATATGCGGCCGAAAGGGACCTCAGTTCCAGGGAGCAACTCAATAGGGCAGTCATAGGCCCTGTGGGGAGGTAGCTGGTCCGCCCCTTTCTTACTGAACACGTTGAGGTACTCATAGTAGGCAGATGGCATAGTAAGATGGGTTTCCGAGTCGACGTCGGAGTCAAGGCTCAGGAGTGAGGGACCAACAATCCCAGACGGGAGCAGACAGTGTTGTTCACAGTAAGGGGACGAGAATTGGATGTGTCCCGAGGACCAGTTTATGTCGGGGCTATGTGCACAAAGCCAGGGGAGCCCCAAAATGATGGGCAACAGGGGTGAGGCTATGACATCAAGGATGAGTAACTCCTGGTGTCCCTGGGGTGTAGATGCCGGAATGGGTTGGGTTTCCATGGTGACCTGGCCGGATTTAATGGCTGACCCATCGGCCAGGCAGACCGTCATCTTATGCTCCTTGGGGCGCAGGGGCATCTGGTGTAGCGTAGCAAATGTCTGGTCCACAAAACAGCTAACAAAACGCCCCTGAATCAATAATCGCTGACACTTGAACGCTCCCTCCGGGCAACTGCAAAGAAACAGAGAGAGTCAGATGAGACATATTACAGGCTGGCATTGAGTCCAGGTTGGCCAGAATGGGCCACTTACCCGCTTTGGCAGGACAGGTCCTCACCATGTGCCCGGCCTCGCTACAGTAAAAGCACAGGTTCAGTGCCCGGCGCCACGGTCTCTCTTCCGGGGTGAGAGATGGGCACAGGGCTCAGGCAGGTCTGTGGGTGCAGATGGAGCTGATGCCGGGAGCTTGCGACTGGGCACCCGGGGCATCATCCAGGTTAAGCGTGAAGCAGGAGGGGGCCCTATGGCTCGCTCGGCCCGGCGTTCCCTGAGCCGCCGGTCTATCTGGATGGCCAAGTTAATTAAGGCATCCAGGGTTGCAGGCACCCCGACATGGGCAAGTTCATCCTTCAGTGGCTCGGCCAATCCCATCCTGAACTAGCAGAGTGCGGCATCGTTCCACGCTGTGTCTGCACTCCAACGCCGGAACTCTGCTACGTAGTCCTCCGCGGAGCGCCGACCCTGCTGTAGGGTGTGCAAGGTGGCCTCGGCTGTGGCCGCTAGGTGGGGATCCCGGTACAGCTGAGCCATGGCATCAAAGAAGGCGTCCAGGGTGGCGACTTTGGGTGCTCTCTGTTCCCAGAGGCGATGAGCCCAGACCTGGGGGGTCACCCTGCAGCAGAGAAATGACCAGGCCCACCTTGGTGTTTCCAAGGGAAAAGGTGCACGGCTGCAGACCCAGATACAATTTGCAGGAGCTGCGAAAGGTCCGAAACTTGCTGCGGTCCCCCGCAAACTTGTCAGGCAAAGGGACCTTGGGCTCGGAAGGCAGCGCCAAAATGGTGCGGGCCATGGCGGCACCACCTCCGGATGCGGAGGGCGCAGAGAGCTCATGCATTTCCCGCACTTCTCCCTCCAGCCGGGTGTAGCCCTCCTGCAGGTTTTTCACTGCTTGTGTGAGCCTGGCCAAATGGATACACAGTTCGTCCATGGGTGAGGGTGTTCCCTGTGCAGACTCGGACATGGCTGTCCGTTACTGTCACGATCCTGGTGGTGGAGTCTGTCTTAGCAGGGAACAACCACTCTTACACACCCGATTCGGGGACCCCTGGTAGTGGAGACAGGAAGTCCCAGAGTGCGGGATGGCACGAGGGCTGGATGGTCACTGGTGGTGAGGTGAGGCTCCAGATGGTCGTGTAGACAGAAGAGTGGTCGTGCAGGCTGGGTCGGCAACTGGTGGGTCAGAGAGGCACAAAAGGGGCAGGCAGAAGAGTAATGAAAGTCCAAGCAGAGTTCGTTCACAGGCTGGCGGCAAGGTACAGAAGGGTCAGACAAGCGGATGGTCGTGGATAGCCGGGGTGGGGGCAGGCAGATAGGTAGCAGGTCAGGACAAGCCAGGTTGGTACACAAGAACAACACAGGAAGCAGGTTTCAGGTAGGAGAGCTGAAGCTCACAGGTACTCAGATGCTGTAGAACGGACAGCACCTGCTGACAGATGCAGGGAGCTTAAATAGGGCCGTTTGGCGCCGTTTCCAGCGCGGGCGCCTGCACAGGAGGGCGTGAATGCGCGGGAGCGCACGTGAATGGCAAAAATCGGCAAAAAAGTCCAGAACATGGCCTGACTTCACCAGGCCAATCCTTTCATAACAGTAGAGCATAAGACGGGAAAGCTCCAGAACAATGCAAATGCCCTTTCCCGGGTCCACTGTATGGTTGGGAGAGTTGCTCAGCCGCAGGGGCTTGAGCAGTCGACCAAAGAAGCTGAGTGCACGTGCTCAGCATCATATCCAGAGGTTGTCTTTGGGAAATAGACATATGAGTGCCGCCAGCATTGCTGCAGAGGTTGAAGGGGTAGGGGGTCAGCCTGTCAGTGCTCAGAACATATGCCACACACTGCATCAAATTGGTGTGCATGGCTGTTGTCCCAGAAGGAAGCCTCTTCTAAAGATGATGCACAAGAAAGCCCGCAAACAGTTTGCTGAAGACAAGCAGACTAAGGACACGGATTACTGGAACCATGTCCTGTGGTATGATGAGACCAAGATAAATTAGATTATTTGGTTCAGATGGTGTCAAGCACGTGTGGCGGCAACCAGGTAAGGAGTACAAAGACAAGTGCGTCTTGCCTACACAAGCAAGGTGGTGGGAGTGAGTGCATGAGTGCTGCCGGCACTGGGGAGCTGCAGTTCATTGAGGGAACCATATATGCCAACATGTACTGTGATGTACTGAAGCAGAGCATGATCCCCTCCCTTCGGAGTCCGGGCCACAGGGCAGTATTCCAACATAACGACCCCAAACACACCTCCAATATGACCACTGCCTAAAGAAGCTGAGGGTAAAGGTGATGGACTGGCCAAGCATGTCTCCAGACCTAAACCCTATTGAACATCTGTGGGGCATCCTCAAACAGAAGGTGGAGGAGAGCAAAGTGTCTAACATCCACCAATTCAGTGATGTCATCATGGAGGAGTGGAAGAGGACTTCAGTGGCAACCTGTGAAGCTCTGGTGAACTCCATGCCCAAGAGGGTTAAGGCAGTGCTGGAAAATAATGGTGGCCACATAATGGTGGCCACACAAAATATTGACACTTTGGGCCCAATTTGAACATTTTTACTTAGGGGTGTACTCACTTTTGTTGCCAGCAGTTTAGACATTAATGGCTGTGTGTTGAGTCATTTTGAGGGGGCAGCAAATTTACACTGTTATACAAGCTGTACAATCACTATTTTACATTGTAGCAAAGTGTAATTTCTTCAGTGTTGTCACATGAAAAGATATAAAATATTTACAAAAAAGTGAGGGGTGTACTCACTTTTGTGAGATACTGTGTGTATATATATATATATATATATATATATATATATATATATATATATATACCGTATATAAATAAAGGAACTTATATTGAACTCCAGCGCCACCAGTGAAGCAAACCAGTAAGAAATATAGATTTTCTACTTGTTAAAAAAGGAAAAGATATATGGATTAATAAAAACCACCTTTATTTGTATTTGGCAACATATATAGCGGAGGTCATCAACCTGTCAATTGTGGGCAGGTGACGTGTAGATCACGTCCCTTCCTTTCTGACCTATGGATTCCTCCTCCCACATATGCAAAGTGGGGCAGGGAAAGAACAACTTAGCATGCTACACTGCTGACAAGCAGAACAAAGGGGAACCTGGACAGGGGTGGTGGCATTTACTGGAACCAATCCTGCATCCTCCACCTGCAGCAGCTGAAGTCTGGCTTCTCCTACTCTCCTTCCTGCCATCTTTCTGCTGCTGCAAACTACAGGAGGGTCATACTTGAAACAATTAAAAGCGGAGTGGGCAAGTGGAGTACCTGCCAAAACCAGAGGGTTCACCATTGTTAACCCCAAAGGTGGAAGGCTCACTATAACCTGTATCTATACATGTCCCAAGATCCTTTGCCCTTCTCTGCAAGTCCTCACTCGCTCTGCATTTAGGATGTTGTAACATATCTGTGTTGAGCCCTAGGGGGAACAGTCTCCCTGTGGCAAATGCTGTGAAGTATCCTCTGTCACTGCAGGCAGTTTAGCCACTTGCCGACCTGCCACCGCAGTTTTACTGTGGCAGGTTGGCACAGCTGCGCGAATCTCCATCATTGTACATCGGGTGCGTAGTCGGCGATCCGTGGGTGGCACACATGCCCACTCGCAAATGGTGGAGTCAACCAGCGGGTCCAGCGGACTCGATGTCCACCGGCTTCCCGCAATCACTCCAGAGACAGGCAGAATGGGGATCTGCCAGTGTAAACAAAGCAGATCCCCATTCTGTCAGGGGAGTAGAGAGGGATCGTCTGTTCCCAGTGATCAGGAACTGCGATCTCTCTCCTCCTTCAGTCAGCCATGCCCCCATACAGTTAGAAAAACCTGCCAGGGAACACACTTAACCCTTTGATCGCCCCCTAGTGTTAACCACCTCCCTGCCAGTGACATTTATACAGTAATTAGTGCATTTTTATAGCACTGATCGCTGTATAAATATCACTGGTCCCAAAAAAGTGTCAAACGTTTCTGATCTGTTGCAGTCCCGCTAAAAATCGCTGATCACTGCCATTACTAGTAAAAAATAAATAAAATAAAAATGCCATAAATCTATCCCCGATTTGTTTATAACGCAAAAAATAAAAAATGCAGAGGGGATCAAATACCACCAAAAGAAAGCTCTATTTGTGGGAAAAAAAGGACATCAATTTCGTTTGGGTACAGCGTTGCATGACCGCGCAATTCTGAGTTAAAACGACGCATTGCCGTATCACAAAAAATGCCATGGTCAGGAAGTGGGTAAATCCTTCTGTGGCTGAAGTAGTTAGCCAGCTCCTGGCTACATCTACATAAATGGAAAAATAGATCTAAAAAACATCAGATTAATAACTAACAGACTTGAAGCGGATCTTGT
>BLSH010476405.1:179435-190830 GCA_018402905.1 Glandirana rugosa
TTTCATCTGTCAGGTTCCATAAATCATTCTTTATGACACTCAAAAAACTTCAACATTAAAAAAAACCAGTGTTAATAAAACCTTTTACTTCTTTAATATTATCAACAGAAAAATTGTTCAATAAAGAGTGTGTGTCGTATGAATCTTAATGTGGGGTTTTGTGTAAGACGATGAGGAGCACACATACCACTATGGTGTTTACACTTTGAAAAAGTGTCGGATCTACGTATCTTCCCGGGTTTTAGGTTCCTCATCGAAACCCAAAGTTTCTTGTATTTAATTAATCAGATTAAGGGACTTATGGGTAGTGTAAAAACCTTCGGGACATCGTAGTCCTGTCATCTTTGTGGGTGTTTGATTGGTGTAAAACCTTTCGTTTGTTGGGTTCGATAAAAATTCTCCGCTCTGAAAACTTCTGGATATTACAACTTCAAAAAACTCACAGTATTTCTTACTAAATACCTTGGACTGTCTACTTTCCAAAGGGGGGTAATTTGGGGGGTATTTATACTGTCCTGGCATTTAGGGCCTCGTGAAATAAGGCAGTCAGTACATCAGGGCTGTTCAATTTTCAAATATATATATACCATAGTTTGAAGATCTTTCACACAAACTAAATAATATATTGACGTGGGTTATTTTTACCAAAGAAATGTAGCAGAATACATTTTGGCTTACATATATAAAGATTAATTATTTGCACCATTTTATAACAGAAACTAAGAAAAATGTATTTTGTTCAAAATGTTTGGTATTTTTTCACTTTTATAGCAAAAAAAAAAAAACAGTGGTGATAAAACACCACCAGAAGAAAGCTCTATCTGTCTAAAAAAATGATAAAAATGTAATTTGGGTACAATGTTGCATGACTAAGTAATTGTCATTCAAACTGTTAGAGCACTGAAAACTGAAAATTGGCCTTGGCAGGAAGGAGGTGAAAGTGTCCGGTATTGAAGTGGTTAAACTGAGAAAATGTACTATTTTAAGAAAAAAAAAATAAGGTAATTTTGAAATTGATGGCAGCAGCACATCTCAAAAAAGTTGGGTAAGGGCCATGTTTACCAAGGTGTAACATCCCCTCTTCTTTTACCAACACTCTGTAAACATCTGGGAACTAAGGTGACCAGTTGCTGGAGTTTTGGGAGAGGAATGTTGTCTCATTTCTAGTATTGTATTCTAACTGCTTAACAGCCCTGGGTCTTTGTTTCAAGATGTGGGAAATATTATCAGTTGGTGAAAGGTCTGGACTGCAGGCAGGCCAGTTAAGCACTCAGACACTTCTACTATGAAGCCATGCTGTTGTCATAGTTGCAGTAAACTGTTTAGCATTGTCCTGCTGAAATATGGAAGGCCTTCCCTAAAAAATACGTTATCTGGATAAGAGCATATTCTGCTCTAAAACCTGGATAATGTATATCTTTCAGAATTGATGGTGCCTTTCCAGATGTACAAGCTGCTCATTCCATTTGCACAAATGCACCCCTATGCCACCAGAGATGCAGACTTTTGAACTGAGCGTTGATAACAAGCTGGAAGGTTCCTCTCCACTTTAGTCCAAGAGACACATCACTTATGGTCGCTAAAAAGAATTTTAAAAAAGAATGTCAAATTTTGATTTGTCTGACCACAGAACAGTTTTCCACTTTGCAACGGACCATTTTAGATTTTAGCTCAGAGAAGATGGTGGAGTCTCTGAATCATGTTTAGATATGGCTTTTTCTTTGTATGATAGAGCTTTACCTTGCGTTTTTGGATGGCACAGCAAACTGTGTTCACAGAGTGTAATTTTCTGAAGTATTCCTGAGCCTATGCAGTAATATTCATCAGAGACTCTTGCCTGTTTTAATGCAGTGCCATCTAAGGCAATTTGATGTTGAGGAACATTATTCTGAAATTGTTTGACACTTTTTCAAAGAATGGTGAACTTCTGCTCATCTTTACATCTGTGATACTCTGACTCTCTAAGATGTTCTTTATTTTTCCAGCAATTCCTTGTAAGCACCACTCACTCTGCAAGCTTTTTGTTGCCCTGTCCCAACTTTCTTGAGATATGTTGCTGCCATCAATTTAAAAATGTCGTTATTTTTTTCTTAAAATTGTACATTTTCTCAGTTTAAACATTTGATATGCTTTCTATTTTCTACTGTGAATACAAATAAAGGTTTATGAGATTTGCAGATCATTGCATTCTGTTTTTATGTAGATTTTATACATCCAATTTTGGAATTGGGGTTGTACCTTACCAGCGCTCTCTGACAGCAAATTGCTGCCCTACAGCTGGCAACACTAATTGGCATTTCTGGTTATGGAGTGTGTCCTGCTCCCCTCTTTTAGTGCTCAGGCCTAACAGCCAATCACTAGGCCTGAGCACTGTGGCATTACTGGGGATGAGTAAAGGTGAATATAAATGGGTTGGAGGATACCCTTTCCAGGGCAAGGTGATGGTGTTTCTTTAAAGATCATAGTCAACCATGTTATTTATTAGATAGCATCCTAACACATACTAACATTCAAAGAATGTTCTAACAGCTTAGAGCCCCATTTTATGGCCTGTTCTGCAGGTTCAGGCTGCTAGAAGGAGGTGTTTGCAGCTGACCTAGAGCAATATTTGTGTAGTTCTGGCAGAGGCTAGGTTACATATGAATCCGGCATCAGTGGGAGGGGCTGAACAGGCTTGGGTAAGGAGAGGTGCTTTTTATTAAAGTTTGAATCAGACAGCATTGACATCAGGAGGAGGAGGCTGGTTACCCAGGGCAAAGAGAGCAGTCAGGAGAGACCACTTCCCTTACAGGAATTCTTTGAGATGCCAGCTGACTTTCATGAAAAACTATGGAAGACAGTAGGAACCAGGGAGGATTTGATTTAAATCAAGTTGAGTAAATCACTAGTAAAAAGGCTTGATTTAAATTGACTCAATTTAAATAATACAGTTTGTAGTGTACATAAATTTGCAAAACAATTGGATAAAGGAATATTCCTGAACTTTGTTTTATCTCATGGTTACTGTGAAATTGTGTGAATGCTTCAATGCAATGCATGTTATCTCCACTTGCAGCGCTTGGATTTATTGAATGAGTTTACCAAAAATGTAAATATTGCAGAATATACAGCCCCATGCTACATAACTAAGCTCCATTTAATGCTGAATAAACTAAATTATTAATGTATCTTAAATAGAAAACTATCTATAGATACATTTTTACTTCAAAAGCATTTTATTAAAATAAATTCAATAAAAATAAAAAAATCAGATTTAAATGAAAAAAATCTGATTTTTTTTTTTAAAAATCATCTATTTTTATCCACCCTCATAGGAACTATGTAGACAATTACATAACTTACACAAACATTATTTGTGCCTGGAGATGAGCTTTAGGCCCCTTTCACACATGCAGACTGTTCGTTAAATCAGTTCAGCCAAAGTTTTTACATCAGTTTTTTACATCCACTAGCTAGAGTTCTTGTTCATCCTTTTACATATTTTTTCCCATAGAGATGCATTGATGCCTGTTTTTCTTATGTCAACGAATAGAGGAAAAATGGACAAATAGTCTGCACATGTGAAAGGGGCCTTAATGTACAACTAAAGGCAACATATACATTTTAGTAAATCCTCATATAAATGCTTGAAAGTTACACATGGTAATAAACATAATAACTGAAATGATTATTTTCCTACCATATAGCTGCAATTGTGGTCTCTAATCTCCTCCACCAGTTCTTCTTTGCTGTATACTACTAGTGATGGTGGAAGGAATTCTGCAGAGCTAGTATGTCATTTCCTTCCACTGTATACTATGTATCTCCTGTAAGAAACTACTGTGAGGGCAAATATAATACCTTGTGTGTATTATATTTTGCTTGCGCTAATAAGCGCACTTTTCAGCTCTTTTGCATAATGCATTTGAGTGCACTCGTGTTAAAGCAAGTAAGACAGACACCATAGCTGTTCTCACATTGCAAGCTCGAAAAACAGTCCTCCCTAGCAATGCTTGCTGGTTTAATTTATATGACTCAGACAGGGATAACAAAAAGACTTGGTGGCTTCACAATCAGCCAATCAGCCTCCAAGGCACCGTCACATGACATGAGCTCAATACAAAACAACAACCAATGACACACTTGTTTATATTCAAACAATACAATAGAAGAGGCGTGCATGCATGTGGAATCACCGGCCCGCCTGGATGAGTCACAGCCGTTGGGTGGGTGGAGATCACAGACTCCAGAGAACAATGAAAGCCATGTGGAAACATGGCTCCTATTGCAACCAATGCCTTATCTCACAGAGGCTTTCCGGCAAAAACGCCATGCATGCAAAGCCAGAACTGCCATTACAACGAATCACTATTAAGTATAGCTCTATGAACTATATTCCATAGTGATTATACTAATGTTCCATTAAAGGGTAAATTATGCACAAAGGAATATAGCTGTGGATTTCTGCCACATTGATCAGATGCGACAGAAAGCTTACAGACCATTATCCTTACATAAAAGGCAATACTGATTCCATACCGCAAGTACATTGCCGCCAAGCAGATCAATCTGTACATAATACAGTGGCCCCCTGATTGACGGTAATACACCCGCGCCACATGATGTGCATCACACCTCAAAGATCCAGACCGGCGTTCACTCCAGCGTTAACCGCTCAGAGCGCCTGCCGGCCGGGATGATCGGGCGGGTAGTGTGTGGTTACCAAATAATGGAAGGATTCCATTGTAAGTGGCCTGTCCTCAATATCGGTTAAAGCCATATTCGCTATACACAGCGAATACCGGTAAACCGACACTGGGAGACACTGTGACAATACATAATTAACATATCCTAAATTTCTACAGCACTACATTTCCCAGAGTCCTCCTGCCTTCTATCATGCTCAGTCTATTTTACATAACACACACCCATCTGCCAATCAATAGCTGGGTGTGTGCTATATAAAAGCACAAGTCAGTACAGGTTAGTTTGCACACAGATTTGTCTATTAATCTTCTGTGTGCTTCTCTCTGCCTGTTTTTTGGTAATTGGTAAATTGATAGAAGAAAAGACAAGCTAGGATCAGCCTGTATAGACAAAGCAGTGGGCGGGCAAAGGCACGACATAGGTGTGAGTGGGCGGGGCTTTACAAACTGATCGTGGGCAGAGCCTCGTTCTGAACTTCTGTGTAGAATGAAATGCCTGAGTTTTCCATGCACTATATTAGCACCTCCCCCAGGGATGTCAGGGCGGCTCTTCAGAGAGGCTTGCACGCAAAAGGGGACAACAGGCAATTAGAAAAACAGGAAGTAATGTTGTCTCCTCAGTAAGGGAAGTGCATACGAGAACTTTCAGCTGCAAGGCACAAGGTAGATATCTCAAAATCCTTACTGTTTTTTGCAAAACAACCAGTGGGATGTTTAACAGACTGTATAGGTACATAACATATTGATATTTTCATTTTGACCATAGTTCTACTTTAACCACTTGCCGACCGCCCGCTGCAGCGTGACGGCGGCAAGGTGTCTCGTTATCGCGAAACGCCATCACCTGACGGCGGCCGCGATAACTAGTATTGTGAGCGCGCACAGCGCCGCCGGTTACCCGCGATGGCCCCCCCGCAGTGAAAGAACGGAGGTCCGTGTAAGTAAACACGGATCTCCATTCATAGCGGGGGAAGGATGGTGATCACAGGCTTCTTGTATATGGAAGCCATGATCATCCTCTTTCCCCAGCCATGGCAGCCACACACAGTTAGAACACGCCCAGGGAACACAGTTAACCCTTAGAGCGCCCCCTGCAGGTTAACCCCTTCACTGCCAATGGCATTTACACAGTAATCAGTGCATTTTTATAGCACTGATCGCTGTATAAATGCCAATGGTCCCAAAAAAGTGTCAAAATGGTCCAACATGTCTGCTGCAATATCGCAGTACCGCTAAAAATTGCAGATCGCCGCCATTACTAGTAAAAAAATAAAAAAAAGTAAAAACCCCAGAAATGAATTGTCATCATCCGTAAACGCAGCAACTTTTGCGCAAACCAATCAATAAACGCCAATTGCGATTTTTTTTTTACCAAAAATATAAGTTAGAATATAAATCGGCCAAAACAGATGGAAAAAAAATGGTTTTTTTATATATTTTTTATTTTATTTGTATTTTAGCAAAAAGTAAGAAATGTGGGGTTTTTTGCAAAATTGTCGCTCTTCTTTTGTTTATAGCGGCAATCAGAAATGATGCAGAGGTGATCAAATACCACCAAAAGAAAGCTCTATTTGTGGGAAAAAAAGGACGCAAATTTCGTTTGGGTACAACGTCGCAGGACCGCACAATTGTCAGTTAAAGCGACGCAGGGCCGAATCGCAAAAGTGCTCTGGTCCTAAAGTGGGAAATCCTTCCGTGGCTGAAGTGGTTAAAGGACAATGCATTAAATGATTTGCGGCAACCCAACCCAATAAAAATGAATGGCACCACAATGCATTTAGTGTTCTTTCCCCAAAAGCATAGATGTACAGTAAATGGGCTTTTTTTTTTCTTTTCTCTTTTGCGGAGAGCGCAAGGTCTTAAGTGATATTTTGTACTAGCCTATAACTGTTACTGTATCAGATATTCTATTTAATTCCAGCTTGTAAGTGGGTGAAAGGGGGTGACACATAATATAGTTATGGATGACATTGAGTGCTCTCAGTCAACGGAAACCAAGAAAACAACATGTGAATAAAAATAATTTAGAACTGCATTTTCTTCAGTGTTTCCCTCTATATTTACATAGAAAATGTTGTTTTACATGTTGAATAATAATGTCAACTGTGGAGTGTATGCATTTACAGTAATACCATGCATTAACAACTATACAACTATGGTCCTTTATAATTGTTAGTTTTCAATTCCGGTCTGTATTCAATACCTTTCAACAACCTAGCTGAATAAGTTGCAGATGATCTTTGCAGTTGCAGATGGCTCCTTGATCATTTTAATTAGACATCGAAAAGTTGTAGGCAGAGAATCCCTTCAGTTGATCTGCAACTGTCATTTCCTAGTAAAATTAACATATATATAAAAAATATTTGTCTTCCAAACTGTGGAGAAAGAAATGTGACTTCAGAGTGATTTTGAGGCAGTAATCTGACTTCTCCAAAACCCAGCAAAACTGAGCAGATTCCTGCAGAAACTGCAAACACATACTAACTGTCTGTTGATCTTGCCAGAATCCAGTAAGCGCTTAACTTCCAGTTAAGAAATCTGCCGCACTGAAATCCAAAGTAGTGTTATCAGTCCTCCTGTCCAGTCATTCTATCCTTGACCACAGAATTTAATCAATGTTCCACATGTCAGTGAAGTCACTGTGGTGGCTGCCTCATCCCTGTAGACCCCCTTTAATGGGACTTTGATTAGGCAGCAAGACCACAGAACACCTCCCCCCATACGTTAGATGAGGAGAGGGATGGGGCACTGTAGTCCATCAGTGGAGAATTCAGCAGGGCTGACAATACTGCTTATAATTTCAGTTCCACAGAGGCACTGTGTTGTCAGCTCAAATGGTAAGTTAAGAGCACAATGACTTTCTGGCAGATTGAAGGGTAATTTTAAGTTTTTGAAGAAATAACACCCAGGGCAGTATAGCTAAACAAAAAGAAATATAATACAAGCTGGGATACTTAATCACTTCCTGCCCAGCCAATGTATATATACAGCCAGGCAGGTGCCCTCCAGTTTGGGGAGCATGTCACTGGACATCTTCCCACCCGCACGCCTTGCAAGTGCCCTCTGGAGCATACAGCAGCACGATCTGTCATCTGTTGTGTCGACCAGACACTAGCTTCCATTCATGATAGCATTGCTTGCCATTGTGATCTCTGTGATTGGGCACAGTGATCATATGGTACAGGACCAATCACAATGGCCCTGTACCATGTGATGACTGTAGCCAATCACAATAGTAACCAATGAATCACAGTGTTAAAAAAAATCCTAATCACCTTCACAGAGTAGTACAGTGTCACTATGATGACACTACGCTACTCTGGTGACTGTATGTAAAAAAAAAACATTTTTTTTTTTGCATACTGTCAACAGTCAATGTCCGTAATCATTGCCACCAACTCACAACGTCCCTAATCACCGGTGCACCGGTCACACTGTCCCTGATCACAGCCATACTAGTTATATTGTTCCTGTTTACAGCCATACCATTTGCAGTGTCCCCGATCACCGTCCTACCAATTACAGTGTTCCTGATCACCATCATACCAGTTACAGCATCCCTGAGCATGGCCACATCAGTTACAGTGTTTCCGATCACCGCGACTCCAGTTACAGTGTCCCTGATCAACGCCACACCAGTTGCTATGTCCCTGATCACCTCCACATCAGTCATACTGTCCCTGATCACTGCCACAGCAGTTACAGTATCCCTGATCACCGTCACACCAGTAAGTGTCCCTGATCACCACCTCAGCAGTTACAGTGTCCCTGATCACCACCAGTCATTGTGTCACCATAAAGACTTGTTTACATGTGCAATGCTGTTGGAAGAGCCCTCCATGTTTTGATTGCTCTTTAGAGAGTATTTGACAGGCAGTAAGGAGGCATTGCTTTGCTTCCTCACAACCTTCTTTGACCCCCTGGACCCCACAGTTACAGTTTCCGTGATCACTGCCACACCAGTCATATTGTCCCTAATCACCACCATCCCAGTTACTATGCCCCTGATCACTGCCACACCAGTCATATTGTCGGTAATCACTCAGTTAGCACTCACAGCAGTTAGTGTCTCTGATCACTGCCACACCAGTTCCAGTGTCCTTGATCACTGCCACACCAGTCATATTGTCCCTAATCACCACCACCCCAGTTACAGTGTTCCTGATCACCACCACAGCAGTCATTTGTGTCACCATAAGGAATTGCTTACAAGTTCAAGCTCCCTGAAGAGCCATCCATGTTGAGAGCGCTCTTCAGAGAGAATATGATAGGTAGTCAGGGAATTAGATGCGTAATTTACGTGTAATTTATGCTCCCTGATTTTGGGCTCCTCTATGCATCTAGGCAGTGAAAATATTTCACACATGTGGTATCCCCATACCCGAGAGAAATATCAAAATGTATTTTTCTGTGTAATTTTAAGTATGCCTATGCTATGTTTGAGAAATAACTTTGTGAAAAAAAATGATGTAATGTCTTCATTTTCCAAAAAGTTGTGACAAAAAATAAAAATTTCAAAAAACTCACCATGGACTTGTGTATGGGATCTCTTGCAGTTTGTATTGCAGTTCTTGGGATTAGGCAGTTCATTATCTAGGAAACAAGGAGGCGTGAGTGAGGCTATACGACTCATTGCTAAGTAGCAAGACACAGCATAGATTTAGCTGTATTCTGAGATAAAGATTCCCCTGTTTTTACTACAGAAAAAGATGTACTACATTGTTGGTCTTCCCTGCATCTAGACTGTGTAAGTAAGATATGCTACATTTCAAAATGTCCAAATACAATGTCCATAGGAAGCTCTATCAAGTCTTGTTTTAATTTGTAACTATTTTGTCAAGAAAAGATTGATAGCACTGGTGAATGTGAATCAATCACAGTGTGCTTCCCTTCAGTGTGTACTGCAATCCGCTGAATCCTTAAAGTGTTTGTAACTCTAAAAAAAAAAAATTGATCCTGTTCCTTTAAAGCATGCATAACAGCACAGTGCTTATGCTGTGTAATTTGGCTCCCCTGTATAATCTAAAATACCTGGTTGATCCTGCCTGGTTCTGCCCTCCCCTCTGTAAATTGGCCATGATTTATCATGGCTGCTGAGACCTGACACCATGGTCAGATTACATGACTCTGTCACCTGCAGCTCTCCTCTGCCCTTTCTCCCTCCCTCCCTGCTTGTCAGCTCGTGTCATGCCGCTCTGCTTCCCCGCTTCCCTTCCTGCTGCTATAATACCTGTGTTATATTCATACAATCCCCTCTGTTAAATAACGTTATGTGCCCCACTGTACGCGTTTTATAAAAAATTTGCAGATTTCTACCTTATTTTATTTAATTATTTTATTTATTTCAGGTACTTATATAGCACAGTCAATTTGTGCAGCGCTTTACATATACATTATTTCAGAGTGCCTCCTGGCCTCTCACCTCCTCTCCTCCCCTCCTCCTGGCTGACGTTGGCCGGAGTTCTCGGCCCCTCCCGCTGTAGTTGTCAGA
This sequence comes from Glandirana rugosa, assembly GCA_018402905.1. Classification (NCBI taxonomy): domain Eukaryota; kingdom Metazoa; phylum Chordata; class Amphibia; order Anura; family Ranidae; genus Glandirana; species Glandirana rugosa. Next base: position 189,612 of record BLSH010476405.1, read on the forward strand.
CTGGTAGAGGTGAGCAGTGACGTGAGTGCCGGGAGACGCTCTGAAATAAGGCAGAAATCTGCATATTTTTTATAAAACATGTACAATGCGGCACATAACGTATATTTAACAGAGGGGATTTTGTGATCATGACAAAGTGGCTTTACAACCGCTTTAAGGATAGGTTCACCTTTTCTAACACATTGCATGTTACACCCTTATTCAATGCTCTGCTCTGCTGTACAGTGACATGCAAACCTGTCCAGTACGCTGTGATAAAATGCAGCACATCTGCATTTTATCTCAGATCACTGCAGTGCAGCTGTGGGCTGCATTTCAGCGTTATTGGACACATAGAAAACAATTGTTTTCTGTTCGTCCTATCGGTAACTGCCATCACAGTGTGGTAAAATGCTTGTCACCACACTAGTGTGGATTGGCCTTTACTTTCTTTCTCTAATGGGAGCAGCATCACCAGTTTGTATAGGATGGTCCAAGATGGGGTAGTACAGCTGTTCTACTAGCCATCTTTGGTACCCAGTAATAGAGATGGGCACATCGGGGGTTCGCTTGTTTGGCGCATCCCGAACATTATGGGGTGTTCGCAGGAACTTCGAGCGCCCCATAATGCATTCCAATGGCGGGGAAATGCTGCCTGCTGATTGGCCAAAGCATGCACAAGACCTGCATGCTTTGGCCAATCACAGAGCGCTCTGCTATGAGAGATATGATTGGGTAAAGGCAGGGTGTCTTTAGCCAATTACTGCTCAGCAGCCTCAATCCACACCCCGCACTGTATAAAGCCGCTTGTACAGCGGCTTTATGTAGTGTGACTAATGGTGGATAGAGAGACAGTGAGCTTAGCTAGCGGCGTGCAGGCAGTTTAGTGTAGCTAGCTAGCTGATTACTGTACATTGTGAAAAATAGATATGGATAGGGCGATCTATATACAGGCAGTTTAGTGTAGTGTGAAATATATACTAGATAGATATATAGGACGATCTGTATACAGTCAGTGTAGAGTGAAATATATACTAGATAGATAGGACAATCTATATACAGTCAGTTAGTGCAGGCAGTTTAGTGTAGAGTGAAATATATACCAGATATATAGATAGATAGGGCCATCTGCATACAGTCAGTCAGTGCAGGCAGTGCAAGAATATTTATACACCTCTATCTATATATATATATATATATATATATATATATATATATATATATATATATATATATATAT
>BLSH010476405.1:202679-225018 GCA_018402905.1 Glandirana rugosa
CTTGCCCACTGACAGGTCGTACTATCTATTAACGACTTTATTCCAGGGGCACTAGCCATCAGATAACTATCAACAACCCCGCAATTGGAAGACTTAGGGAGAGTTCTACCGAAACTATCCCACTCGACTCTTATTACTTCCGGACACTCCCTTGTACTCTGGGCGTTTTACAACATAGGACCGGTTCATGCAGAACTACCATTACACGCTATTGGCGTTGACACTCACCGTTTTTTTATGTTTCCGGTTGTCCATTAGCTACAACGTGGTTAGGCTTTGACCTACATTTAAAGCTTTTCTGACTTTGCGGACGGTTCGACACGGTATCCGAAAGGACCATAAACGCCTCTCCCTTCGGGGCTAGTCTGGGGACCGTGGCCTATCGTTCGAGGATGGATTGAACAGCTTGCTATCCGGTGCCAGGGGTCTGATCGGGGCTTCCCTCTCCGCAAATACCAGGAAAGCCTATGGCACAGCTTGGCAGGCGTTTCAGTCTTTTCGAAATTTACATCCAGTTTCGGATTGGTGCAACATCGATTACCTGTTGGCCTTTGTATTTTTTTGCCACTCACAGTTGCGGTTATCGCACATTACCATCAAGACGTACTTGGCCAGGATACAACATTTTGCGGGTCTCATGTTCCCTCACAGGCCTTCATTATTCTCAGCTCACCCTATCAAAGCCATCTTGAGAGGGATTCAGAAGGTTAACGCCCCAACAACTATCAATAGACTACCGATCACGGGGACCTTATTTCAGCAATTATCTATCATGCTGGACAGTCACCCGTTCGGCGCCACAGACAGTCTGGTGATTAAAGCAGCCATGTACTTGGCCTTCTACGGTTTCCTGAGGCCTAGTGAGTTCTCAGGTACCGGCAATGGTCAGCCCTTAGCGATTAAACAACTCATCAAACGACACGACCATTTCCAGCTCAATCTAGCAACGTGCAAAACACAGCAGACCGGTGCAGGGACCTCGATCGTATACTTTCGTACCAACAACTCTTGGTGTCCGTTTGAGGTTCTGGTAGCACTACAGTCTTTATTACTGGGAGCTCATAGTGAAGGTCCGTTATTGCCGTTTCGGGGCTCACTCCTCACCACTCCTCAGTTTATCAAACACGTTCGCATTTTGCTCGGTAGATGTGGTGTCAACCCCAAGCAATATACCGGACATTCTTTCAGGATCGGAGCCGCGTCCGCAGCTTCCCGGCAAGGCATCCTGGCACATATTATTAGGAAATTGGGTAGATGGAAGTCAGCATGCTACATGAGGTATATACCTGAACCACATGTTGAGATGGCTAGGGCCTTTTCACAACTAGTAGAATGAGTGATTGCCATGCATTGTGTATAAATAAATATTCTTGCTTCAACCTAACAGTGTCTTTTTTCCCACTTTAGGCGTACCATACACGTCACATTATCCTCCCGTCTATCATTTCATACATTTCAGACGGCCAACTCCGAGTACAAGTAAGAAGGCCGACCATTGGTCGGCCTGTATTTGTAGGAGGAGTCTGGCACATTTAAGCCAGCCTCCCCCTACCCATAGGACGGCGGTTCTTGTGGCCCCACCCTCCCTATTCCCTCTTCTTCTGAGGTTATCTTTATCTTATTTTATCCTGGGTATGCCCACTTTAGGCGTACCATACACGTGACCAGGGCACTCCGCAGGTCACATTATCCTCCCGTCTATCATTTCATACATTTCAGACGGCCAACTCCGAGTACAAATATATATATATACACACTGGCAGTTTTTGCGGTCATCATTAGACAGCTGCTGTGGCTGCGGTGCTGGTCGGGTAACCATGCGTCAAAGAAGGGCCTCACGGACCTGCCGTTTCAGGGCGGTTGGCTGTTTGGGGCTTCCCTGGATGAGATCATTAAGGATTTCACAGGGGGGAAGAGTACTTTTCTTCCGGAACCCAAGCGGCGGGAGCAACACGGAAAACAGGGTCCCTCTATCCCTACCCAGAAGCATTTTTTTCGTGCGCCCGGTGCAGCGATCGCGGGCCCTCGGTCCGGCAAGGCTGCCGCAGGGAATCAAAAAGTCTGGAAAGGTGGAGGAGAAGCCCTCTTCCGCATGATGGGTTGCCCCCACCCGACGCTCGGGTGGGGGGGCGGCTTCTGGGGTTCGCGGCCCGGTGGACCACCCGCATCTCGGATCTTTGGGTGCGAGAGGTGGTGTCGTCCGGGTACAAGATAGAGTTCTGTACCCTGCCCCCGGACAGGTTCTTCCCCTCAAATCTGAGACTCCCTCCGGGGCGTCGGCAAGCTCTGTTTGGGGCTGTCCAGGCTCTGTTCGTGCAGGGGGTGATTGTCCCGGTCCCTCCTGTGGAATGGTTCCGCTGGTTTTATTCAAACCTCTTTGTGGTTCCAAAGAAGGATGGGGTCAGACCGGTTCTGGACTTAAAGGCGCTCAATCACTTTGTGAAGGCGCGCAAGTTCAGGATGGAGTCAGTCTGTTCTGTCGTTGCCATGCTGCGCCAGGGGGATTTCCTGGCTTCTCTGGACATCAGGGCCGCGTATCTTCACGTTCCCATTTGTGTTCGGCATCAGCGCTTCCTGCGTTTCGCGGTGGGGGACCTCCACTACCAATTGTGGCTCTCCCCTTCGGCCTAGCCTCCGCTCCGTGAGTCTTCACCAAGCTGTTGGCTCCAGTGCTGGCTCTGCTGAGGCATGGGGGGATTGCTGTGGTGGCGTATCTAGACGATCTGCTCCTGAGGGCGGAGTCGGCTCCTGCCTGGAGGACAACGTCACTATCACCCTAGATTCCCTGCGGGACTTTGGCTGGTTGATCAACCTTCAGAAGTTGAAGCTGCTCCCATCGCGCCGCCTAGAATATCTGGGCCTGATACTGGACACAGAGCAGGCGAGGGTGTTCTTGCCTCCGGCCAAGCTCCTGATGCTGCGAGCAGCGGTGCGGGCCCTGCTGTCACGGCGGTGGTCTTCCTTACTCCTTACACTTTTGCATGCGGGTGTTGGGGCTCATGGTGTCGGCCTTCGAGGCAGTACCGTACGCCCAGAGTCACACCTAGCTCTTGCAGCGGGCGATTCTGCTGCAGTGGGACAAGTCTCCGTTGTCCCTGGATCGGGTGATCAGGTTGGATCATCAGACCAGGGGGTCACTTGCCTGGTGGCTACATGCCCCGGCGTTGAGTCTGGGGAAGTCTTCCCTTCCCCTGGAGTCACAACGGACGCCAGCCTATCGTGCTGGGGAGGGGTCCTGGTGCAGTTTTCTGCTCTGGGCCGATGGTCATCGGAGGAGTCCCGCCTTCCGATCAATGTGCTGGAACTGCGGGCGATCAGGCTCTGGCTCTCCCACTAGTCGGGGAGGTTGCGCGGTCGACCTGTTCGGGTTCAGTTGGACAACGCCATGGCGGTGGCGTATATGAACCATCAGGGAGCGGAACAAGGAGCTTGGCAGCAGCTTTGGAAGCGGCCCACATTCTAAGGTGGGCAGAGCCTCACGTGCCAGCGATCTCCGCCGTTTACATTCCGGGCATCGCAAATTGGCAGGAGGACTTCCTCAGTCACCAGACTCTGAATCAGGGAGAGTGGTCACTGCATCCAGAAGTGTTCCGTCAGATTTGCCAAAGGTGGGGCATGCCAGACGTGGACCTACTAGCGTCCCGTTTCAATCGCAAGGTGCAGACCTTTGTGTGCAGAGCAAGGGAAGGGATCCATTGGCGGACACCCTTGTGGCTCCATGGTCTCGGTACCGGCTTCTTTATCCCTTCCCTCCTCTCAAGCTTCTTCCGCGCTTGTTGCGCAGGATAGAAGCGGAGGGGATTCCAGCTATCCTGGTGGCACCGGATTGGCCTCGGCGTCCTTGGTATGCTGACTTGGTGTGGATGGTAACGGATGTTCCCTGGCTGCTCCTGCTACGCGAAGATCTTCTGCCGCAGGGACCCATCCTGCACCCTGCTTTACCCTCGCTGGCTTTGACGGCCTGGCTATTGAGTCCCAGGTATTGAGGGATAGTGGTGTCTCTGAGTCAGTGATCCCCACCATGCTTAAGGCGCGTAAGTCCACTTCACCGCACCTGGAAGGCTTACATTGCTTTTCCTTTTCGGTGGCTCGGGTGCTGACCTTTCTTCAGCAAGGCCTGGATCACAAACTGGCATTGAGTACACTCAAGGGGCAGATTTCTGCCCTGGCGATTCTTTTTCAGCGTCCATTAGCGAAGCACTCTTTGATTCGTACATTTGTACAGGGGGTACGTTATGTGGCCCCTCAGGTGCGGTCGCCCCTGGCGCCGTGGGATCTGAACTTGGTACTCTCAGTACTGCAGAAGCCACCATACGAAAGGATCAGAGACATTTCTTTGCAGCTGCTCTCGCAAAAGGTGGCCTTCTTGGTGGCCATCACATCCGCTAAGCGGGTGTCTGAGTTGGCGGCTTTGTCTTGTAGGTCTCCCTACTTGGTCCTGCATAAGGATAAGGCGGTGCTGCGCCCATCTCCTTCATTTCTACCGAAGGTGGTTTCCTCTTTTCACATTAATGAGGACATTGTCCTTCCTTCCTTGTGTCCGCACCCGTCACATCCTAGGGAGATTGCGTTGCATTCCTTGGATGTGGTTAGGGCCCTGCGGGTGTATTTGACGGCCACGGACTCCTTTCGGAGGTCGGATGCGCTGTTTGTGGTGGCGGATGGTCCGCACAAAGGGCTGGCGGCCTCGTCGGCCACTATCTTCCGTTGGATCAGACAGACTGTGACCCGTGCATATGAGGTTCGGAGTCAAGTACCCCCTTGTCCGGTCACGGCTCATTCCACCAGGGCGATAAGTACTTCCTGGGCTTTCCGACATCAGGCGCCGGTGTCTCAGGTGTGCAAGGCTGCCACTTGGACCTCAGTACACACCTTTTCTAAGTTTTACAAAGTTGATGTGTCAGCATCTGCGGATGCTGCTTTTGGCCGCAAAGTTTTGCAGGCGGCGGTGTAGGCGCGCCTGGCGCCTCCCATAGAGTTTTCCGTTGGGTACAGTTGTTATTGTGTTACCCACCCCTCTTTTGTTGACACTGCTTTGGGACGTCCCCAAATGTCAAGATTAAGAGGCTGCGTCCGTCAATGAACGAAAGAGAAAATAGGATTTTTTGACTTACCGTAAAATCCTTTTATCTGAGTTCATTGACGGACGCAGCACCCACCCCTCTGTGGTTTCTGTGTTTGTACTGCTTGTTACGAACTGGAGTGCTAGCAGGGCGGAGGGGGTTATGCCGAGTGAGGACTGCCCTCTGGGAGGGGCTAGCTTTGCTTTTGTCTGAACTACGTTCTGCCTAGTCTACTCCTGGTAAAAGGTGCATACCCCACATGTCAAGATTAAGAGGCTGCGTCCGTCAATGAACTCAGAGAAAAGGATTTTACAGTAAGTCAAAAAATCCTATTTTGACTGACCGCATTGCCAGCAGGCAGTTGAAAGTGCAGGATTCAGCTTTTGGAGCCACTATAGCCTGTAGTACACTCTGTGACATATTTTAAATTGTATAACTCTATTGCTGGCTGACACAGGTTGTTTAAAGTCCCATGTCTCAGAGCAGTCCTCATCATCTAGCTCAACTATATCTGTCAGCCATTTTTGTATAATCCAGAGCTGTAAATCCAGGATCATAGTCAGGAGGAGTTGGTAGAGAGATTAAGCTGGCTGCAGAAGTTTATTGAAGTAGGGTTTACAGCACCATCATTTATTGAAAAAAGTGTTTATTCCATAAAAACATGGAATCTTACAACATGTCCACAGGAACATACATGACAGGGTACAGATGGATCGGAGATTATGACTAAGCGGACCTTGTTTCCATGAAACACGTCAATCCATCTGTACCCTGTCATGTATGTTCCTGTGGACATGTAAGATTCCATGTTTTTATGGAATAAACACTTTTTTCAATCAATGATGGTGCTGTCAACCCTACTTCAATAGATGTCTCCATTGATCGGCTCACGGACCGGACGAGCACATCATTGCTTGGGATTTATATCCTCACCTGGAGCAGCTTCCCCCTTCTCTGTTTGATGGCTGCAGAAGTTGTTTGGCTCTGAGCAATGTTTCCAGATCAAAGCAAGTCAATTCAAGTTGGTGCTATGAAAATTGACAGAAGGCAGTCCTATCATGTGCCGTGATGCAGCTGAAAGGGGTTTGAAAGGTTACCTCTAAGGCACATGAACTTCACTGGATTACTGTATAGCACCTGAAGCCAGTTAATAAAATGGAATGGGAGCTCCGATCTTAAAAACCTCTGGCTCAGATGCCCAGGATAAACTGATCCCGTATTTTGCAATCCGGAGTGCCGATAGTAGCAAAGCTTTGTCGGTAATAATCTTTTAGCCATCTTCACAGTTCCTGAATGGCCATGGCAAATTGGGGTACAGACTCTCCCTCCTCTTTGCTGTGCAAAATAAATTTGAGGCATAGCTCAGCTGCAGGGTGACCTCGACATACAGGTCCTGTAAGCGGGCCAAGATATGTGCCAGAGTGGGTCCTTCAGCATCAGGCAATATGAGTATGGCTCCCCTAGCACCACTTTCCAATGAGTTAATCCCCTGATTAGGGAGGTGTGCGATCGCCTCCTGAAACAAGTGAGCCACACTCTCCAGCCCCTCTGCTGAAGCTGCCAGGGGAATATTTGTGCCATTATACTTGGGGATCATTGCCAAAGCCACTTCCAAAGTTACCATGGCAACACCTCGGGTCGCAGCCACCATTGAGGATTTTCTATATCTTCTTCAAAAAGGGGGAAGGGCTTACCAAGTGTACCCAAAAAGTGAGCAGAGTTGACAGCACATGGTTGCTTTCGTATAGCTGTATAATGTAAAATTACAACTGAAATACAGCAGATTACACAATGGCACAGGTGGAACTCCAGTGTGTGTCAATTGTTCAGACAGGTAGTGGTATCAATAAATCACTTTTTAGACAAACATGTTGGTGGTACTCTTTACAAACTAAATGTTTAATTAGTATTCCAATAATTTTCATTCTTGCTTATGCTGGAAGGAGTGACTTTCTCATTATCATGGAATAGCTGTTAACAGATGCTTATTCCTGTGCTTAAAAGCAGAAAACAATTAGAGGCTTTTTTGAAGTTCCTATTTTGGATCTTTGTCTGACCCCTTCCGTTCAGTGCTCTGGCATTAAACTGTGCGATGATGAACTCTTTCTTCCGTCCACCCTCCTTACAAAACACATTTCCTTCACATTTGCAGCAGTCATCTATCTCTGCAGACTATCTTCAGGACCACAGTCAGAATCTTATTTGGTTCTTGGTCAATCTATTTTCATGTTTACTGGAACATGTAGAAGTCTGAAATCTCCCAGGATTCTACAAAGGTAGGAAATGACTTACTGGGAATATGCCAGGGAAATGTATTACCAATGAATTAACCTATTTTATCTTGGATGATCCAGTATCATGTAGCAGTTATATAAACTGAACATTTGGCAGAAAAGTTAATTTGGTTACAGACATCTGTGGGTCACTGAAAAAAAATTCTGTATATATTACTGTCTGTTTTCTCTATGTGAGTTGTGAAACACACCGTGCGTAACAATGTAGTCTAAAGATTGTGCATTCAATTAAGTAAAATTCAGAGCAAGGTTAGAATGTATATATTTGTTTTATCATATTCAATTGAAATGTCAAATATAACAAATTATTTGTTTTCTTATTACAATGCTGATGTTATAAAATGAATATTATTCATTAGTTTGCATGATGAATTAATTTTGTCACAAGCTGTGCCGTTTTCTTCTATTAGTAATACTTATGGCAGCATTGTCCAGTTTGATATTATCTTGAAAAAATAAAGGCACCCACACACACATATAAAACCAGCACTGTATTTTGAAATGGGAGCCAATGGGCATTTTGTTGAAGTGATGAGCATAAAAACACCATGCATTGCAGGATTTACCAACCAAAAGTGGTAAAATAAAAAGTAATAATCACAAAATAAAAGGCCATACTATACTACATTTAGTACATGTGCGCGGGAGCCCACCTTTCCGGCAAGGCCCCCTATGCTAAGTGCCAGGCCTTTGCCGGGACATTACGGCGCATGCATCGGGACATACACGGCGCATGTGCAGTGACGCACAGCTGCTTGGAGAGGGAATATCTCCTAAACTGTACAGGTTTAGGAGATATTCATTTTACATACAGGTAAGCCTTATTATAGGCTTACCTGTAGGTAAAAATGCCCCTAAAGGGTAGACAACCGTTTTAATTTTCCCCTCTTAAAATGCATAGGTTCAGCATTATATCAATGAACAATAACTACATGGGATGAGAAGGATGCTATCATAAATATTGTTATACAGGATTTATATAGCTCCAACAATATGAGCAGCACTTTACAACAAAAGGGCAGACAGTTCAGTTACAATACAATTCAATACAGGAGGAATCGGAAGGCCTTGCTCTTTGCACACAGCAAAGAATCCTATTTTTCCAGCACACTTACTAGCCAACCTACTAAATAAATAACTACACTACACCATCTAACAATTTGCACTAAAAATAGAGATTTTAGTTGCACAACATTTGCAAACATGTGGAAGCCACGCTACCTCATCAATGGTAAAATTCAAATGGGGCAGACAGCATAGTGTGCACCCAAAATCTCAATTGCACAAAAATGATGCCAGCCTCCTAAAAGAGTTTTAGAATAAAGCAAATAATTTAAAAGTCCATACAAAATCCGTAGTGTCTCAGAGCTCTATCAGGAGCCTAAAGGGTTAAAACACTGTGGGCATCAGCACCTTCTCATTTATAGCAGGACTGGAATATCCTCCTCAGTAAAACTATGTAAAAGCACGAAAAAGAAAGAAACAAAAGCACCACCAACTAATTGTAGTAGATTTATTGAAAATAAAGAATAAAAGTGCAAGTATACACCCACAAGATGTGCTCCAAACAGCTCATATACAACAAGTCAGTAGAGCAGCCTCTCCACAGCCAGGTTACATGTCTCCTGCAAGCAACCTCTTGTCCTGGATCAATAACCAGCCGAACACCGTACAGAGACTCAGGGCAGAAGGCATAGCCACACCTCCTGCCACTTCCTCTGGATGTCCAGGTTCCAAAAGTCTACAGTGTCCAGCTGGTTATTGATTATGGACAAAAGGTTGCTTGCAGGATCTAGAGAAAGTGCCTGTGCTCTTCCTTGCTTGCAGGATCTAACCTGACTGTGGAGAGGCTGCCATCTACTGACTTGGCAAATATGTGCTGTTTAGAGTACATCTTGTGAGTGTACAGTTGTGTTCATAAGTTTACATACCCTGGCAGAACTTATGATTTCTTGGCCATTTTTCAGAGAACATGAATGAGAACATAAAAACATTTTTCACTCATGGTCAGTATTTGGCTGAAGCCATTTATTATCAATCAACTGTGTTTACTCTTTTTAAATCATAATGACAACAGAAACTACCAAAATGACCCTGATTAGAGTTTGAACACTGCTAATCGGCATTCTCAATTTCTTTTTATATCTTTTTATATCCCTTTCCTGTTTTATACAGTTCAACTACCTTTTCCCGCAGATCCTTTGATAATTCTTTTGCTTTCCCAAAGACTCAGAATCCAGAAACGTCAGTGCAGCACTGGATGAAAGATGCAAGGGTCTGTCAGGAGTCCAGAAACTCATTGACCTTTTTTACACACACACTAATTACAAGCAAACAGATTACAGGTGAGGATGGCTACCTTTAGAGCCGGTTCACACTACAGCGACTTGGGAGGCGACTTGTGTCGCTCCAAGTCGCTTGCCAAGTGAAATCCCATAGAAGTGAATGTGAGCGGTCTAAATGTACACTACTGAAGTCGCTCCGACTTCAGAAAAGGTTCTTGTACTACTTTGAGGCGACTTCTATCCGACTTGTGCCCATAGAAATCAATGGAAGTCGCCTCCAAGTCGGATCCCCCATCTAAACAGAAGCGACTTCACAGTGAAAAGAATAGAATTTATTTTAGGGCAACCCCCTCCCTCCCTTCTCTGATTAGCCACAGCAAAGTCGCCTGGCATGAAGTCGTGTTGTAAGTTGCGCTATAAATTGCCCAAAGTCGTGCTGAAGTTGCTTTCAAAGCGCCTAGCAAAGTTGCCTCGCAAGTCGGATCGCCCTTGTGTGAACCGGCTCTTATTAGCCATTCAAACCCCTTTGTGTCATCGTGCGTGCATGTTATCAGGCCAGAATCACCAGGATATGTAAACTTTTGATCAGGGTCATTTGGGTAGTTTCTGTTGTCATTATGATTTAAAAAGAGTAAATCCAGTTGATTGATAATAAATGGCTTCAGCCAAAACTAACCACGAGTGAAAGAAATGTTTTTGTGTTATTATTCGTATTCTCTGAAAAATGGCCAATAAATCATAAATTCTGCCAGGGTATGCAAACTTATGAGCACAACTGTATACTTGCTCTTTTATTCTTTATTTTCAATAAATCTACTACGCTTAGTTTGCATTTTTGTGTCTCTCTGTTTTATGTGCTTTTACATATCTAATCAATGGAGCAATTTGGCTTTTACATATCTAAATATATGTGAAAGATACAAATATTGTGTAACTAAGGCCGGCCATAGACAGAGCATTTTTTTTTTTTTTTGCTGCAACCCCGGGTTGCAAGAAAGAAAGTCGCTTGATTCCTTGAAATCCTTCACGCAGAACCATTGTGTTCTCCCAGCAGGAGGGAGAGGGTAGCTATCCCCGCCGGGAGAACACAGTGATTATTACTATCGGCTTTAACAACCGCTAGCAATAAATGCATGTAAAATCTGACAGGCTGGTTGTACCCAAGTTGATCGATCAAACAACTTGGGCACAATCAGCCTGCCCATACATGGTTTGCAAAATTATGCTACAATAAATATATTGAGGAATTAAGTTTCTGGGTAGGTGTCATTCAAAAAGATCGGGTTGTTTTATGTCATATAAGGAACATTTTATTATTAAAGTTCGGTGTATGCAGTTACCATAAAGCCAGAGAGGTTTCATGTATCTGGAAGTGCCATACCTACCAATGTTTTACAGTAACATTTTAGGGACAGCTTACTGTTTTAACCGGTTAACGACCGGCTTGCGTACATTTACTGCTGCAGAGTGGCTTGATGGCGCGAATCGGCGTCTATAAACGGCGGCTCTCACGTTCCCGCCCCACTCTCCAGCAGTATGGCCGCGGGTGTGTGCGCCGGCAAGCCACGATTGCCTGGCACAGAAGAAAAATGGGGTACGGCCGATGTAAAAATGTTGGTTCCCCGCTCTGTCAAGCAAGAGATCTACTGATCCCTGTCACTGGGATCAGTTAAATCTCTTATGCGCCTGGCAGCCCCCTCACAGTTAGAACACGCCTAGGGAACCCAGTTAACCCCTAGATCGCCCCCTGCAGGTTAACCCCTTCACTGCCAGTGACATTTATACAGTAATCAATGGCTATTTAAATTTCTGATCGCTGTATAAATGTCATTGGTCCCAAAAAAGTGTCAAAAATGTCCGACATGTCCGCTGCAATATCCCAGTCCCCATAAAAATCGCAGATCACCGTCATTAATAGTAAAAAAAAAAAAAAAAAAAAAAAGAGTAAAAACGCTCTAAATTAATTCTCATGGTTTGTAAATGCGGCAACTTTTGCGCAAACCAGTCAATAAATGCAGATCGCGTTTTTTTTACCACAGATATGAGGAAGAATATAAATTGGCCAAAACTGATGAATACATTTGTTTTTTTATATATTTTTTTGGATATGTATTATAGCAAAAAGTAAAAAATATTGTTTTTTTTTTCAAAATTGTCACTCTTTTTTTGTTAATAGCAGTGATCAGAAGTGATGCAGAGGGGATCAAATACTACCAAAAGAAAGCTCTATTTGTGGGGAAAAAAGGACATCAATTTTGTTTGGGTACAGTGTCGCACAACCGCGCAGTTGTGAGTTAAAGCGACGCTGTGCCTTATCGGAAAAAGTGCTCTGGTCCTAACATGGGAAATCCTTCCGGGGCTGAAGTGGTTAACAAAGGGGGCATATTTAAAACCAGCAGACTTTCTAAGCACATTCTTCTGTCTACACTTTGCGTTTTTCAGCATTTGTTCTGCACAGTTAAGGAAGTTATAAATCTAATTGGTGGAGGGTTCAGAGGGTGAATGGTAGTGAATGCAAATGAGTAAAGCAAACATATGTACTGGGGAACAAATGCAGCAGGTTCTTCAACAGAAATCAGTAAAGAGTTACTGACAAAATCAGTGATTCACCAGGGTTGATTTACTAAAGGTAACTAGGATGATCATTTTGCAAGGGAAGTTGCACATTGCAAGGGAATTTGTCCCAGACCTGTGATCTGTGAATATGGCAATTTTTTACATTGCAAAGAATACCCAATCATATGGAAGGAAAATTTAAAAAAAGCTGCATTTTCTGATTGGATGATGGAAGTCAGTAGGGCTTCATCTCATTCACTAAGCTCTGGGGCAAATTCCCTTGCAAAGTGAACAGCCTATTTGCCTTTAGTAAATCAACCCCACCATCTCCAAATGGGCAATGTTCAAAGGTAGTTTTTTTTTTATTACAAATACTTTTTATTGGGTTATAAAGAAAACCATATACAACTGTTAAGGCTGAAAATAGAAAGGCACTGGAAGGTTATTCATCCATTTTCACAAAACAGTATGTTAAAGCAGAGTTCCACCCAAAAGTGGAACTTCCGCTTTAAGACCTCCTCCCAGCTCCTGATGGTGAATCAAATCTTTTGGGGAGGAGGGGGGTATGGGTACCCAATTTTAATGGGTACTTCCATTCTGGTCACCTTAGGCGATCAAAAGTGGAAGGTCTCCTTTCCCCTCCCTCCCAAAGTGTTCTGGGACACAGGACAGGTCCTAGAAGACTTTGGGACCAATCACGGTGCGCAGCACCGCTCGCGAAAGCGCAGTGCATGCCCGGCCGTGAAGCCGATATCTATCACGGCCAGGTGCCAACACTAGGAATGGCGGAGCCGCAGAGGGGAGGGGGAGAGATCCGAGGCTTCGTGCGGGCCCATCACTGGACCAGGAGACAGGTAAGTGTCTGTTTATTAACCACTTGCCGACCGCCGATCGGCATCTGACGGCGGCAAAGTGGCTCGTTCCCGCAAATCGCCGTCATACGACGGCGACTGCGGGAACGAGTTTAGTGAGCGCGCGCGCGCGCCGCCGGAGGCGCGCCCGCGCGCTCACTGTGTCCAGGGGGGGCCAGCGAGCGGGTGCGGCGGCTTCGATTGCCGCCGGCTACCCACAATGGCCCCTCCGGAGCGAGTGAGCGGAGGTCCGTGTATGTAAACACGGACCTCCGCTCTGTGTGAGGGGGAAGGGCTGTGATCACAGCCTTCCTTTACGTGAAGGCTGTGACCACTTCCCTTCCCCAGATAGGCAGTCCCCCATACAGTAAGAACACGCCCAGGGAACACAGTTAACCCTTAGAGCGCCCCCTGCAGGTTAACCCCTTCACTGCCAATGGCATTTACACAGTAATCAGTGCATTTTTATAGCACTGATCGCTGTATAAATGCCAATGGTCCCAAAAAAGTGTCAAAATGGTCCGACATGTCCGCTGAAATATCGCAGTACCGCAAAAAATCGCAGATCGCCACCATTACTAGTAAAAAATAAAAAAAAATTAAAAACCCCAAAAATGAATTTTCATCATCCGTAAACGCGACCACTTTTGCGCAAACCAATCAATAAACGCCGATTGCGATTTTTTTATCGCAAATATGAGGAAGAATATAAATCGGCCAAAAACGGTGAAAAAAAAGTTTTTTTATATTTTTTTTTGGATTTGTATTTTAGGAAAAAGTAAGAAATTTGGGTTTTTTTGCAAAATTGTCGCTCTTCTTTTGTTTATAGCGGCGATCAGAAATGACGCAGCGGTGATCAAATACCACCAAAAGAAAGCTCTATTTGTGGGAAAAAAAGGACGCAAATTTCGTTTAGGTACAACGTCGCACGACCGCGCAATTGTCAGTTAAAGCGACGCAGCGCCGAATCGCAAAAAGGGCTCCGGTCCTAAAGCTGGAAATCCTTCCGGGGCTGAAGTGGTTAAAAGTCAGCAGCTACACTTTTTGTAGCTGCTGACTTTTAATAAACTTAGAAAACGGTGGAACTCGGCTTTACACTGTATTCATACACCTTCCACAATATTGTAATAGAATAAGAAAGAAAAGGAAGAGGTATAGGAGAGAGAAAAAGAAAAGAAAAGAAAAAAACAAGGAAATCTTGGCAAGCATTGTAAACTTAGGCATGATAAAGTACTTCAAAGTTGGTAAACAGAAACTTCATTGGTCTTCTGAAAAGAGAAAAAAAGGTGAGGAAAGGCCCCCAAAATACTACAACACAGGGAAACATATTAGATGTTAGCACATATTTGCTTAAGCCTCAGGCAATCCCTATATTCACGAAAATCTCAATACGATGACCAGGTCAACCATTTATTGTGAAATACATGCAATGGAGTTGATTTACTAAAAGCAAATCCGATGCGCACTACAAATGCACTGCAAGTGCACTTGGAAGTGCAGTCATGTAGATCTGAGGGGAAGATATGAAATGAGGGGAAGCTGTGCTGATATTATCATCCAATCATGTGCAATCAAAAATGCTGTTTTTTATTTCCCTTGCATGTTACCCTCAGGTCTGCAGCGACTGCACTTCCAAGTGCACTTACAGTGCACAGTGGATTTGACTTTAGTAAATAAACCCCATTGTGTCCATGACTGTATGGTGTATTTGTTCCGTGAGTTTTATTGCCTCCTTTCTCTGTATAACCTGCAACCAGGGGACCGAGGGGGATTGCCAGTTTAAGGCTATAGCCCAATGAACAGTTTCTGGCAGGGGAGGCAATACCTCCGGTATATCTGCATAAAATAGGCACATAGGAAATGTGAGAATAACAACTGAGCCTGTGATATAGGACACCTTCAAAGATACTTGTTCCCATAAGGGTTTAATAGCCCTACAACTCCAAAAAATATGAAGATGAGTCCCCCTGTCAGAGCAACCCCTGAAGCATGTATCTGGTTCAAGCGGGTACATTCTTTGCAGCCTAACAAAGGTGTAGTGCCACCTGGTATGCAGTTTAACCACTGTCTCTTTAATGGCAATCGATTTAGTGCACTTGTGCATATTGGATAACATACTCTGCCAGTCTTCTGCTGAGAAGTCTTGGCCTATCTCTGCTTCCACTGTATCATAGCTGAGGCTTTATCTCTATCCCTAGAAGAAGCATTGCACATCTGCTCAAACACAGAGGCATGCCTCCCAACACCAACACCAAATATTGTTCAGAAAAAAAGTGTCTAAGTTGGAGGTATGTCCAAAGCTACTTTGGGGTAGCTGCAACTTGGTGAATGTTACTGATACCTTGATTGCCTGTTGAAGTATGGAATGTTTGAATGCATAGCACTCAGTGCTCAATCTCACGAACATATAAGCCGCCAATGCACTTTGTAACTATGCAGACTGCTTTGACAACAAGCATATACATATATATAACTAAATAAAAACTGAAAAGACTGCATAGTAAACTTTCTGTTTTGCATGAAGGAAACATACATGCAGGGCAAAGAAAATAGTTAAACTGAGAAACTTAATTATACATAAAAATATAGATACACAAAATTATTCTAAAACTACTAACATAAAAAGCAAATTTATATAATTCCTTAGAAACTTTTTTTTTCTACAGGATTCGTTTAAATTGGCTGCATTCATCCAGTTTTAGGTTAGCTCTTTGTAAAGGAACTTGATTTGTGTATATCTTGCCAGTCTTTATGCAGTTCCAGCTGTACCTCTGTATATCTACTATATGTTTTAACTTTATGTTTATTCCCTATACTATAATTGTATATAATCATTTAAGCTTATGAAAGAGTTCACTGCAAGGCAATTATCATGAGCATATAATTTCCCACCCATCTGTGATATTTCGGCTCTGGTAGCATTAAATACTTTACCTAAATTTTATAGTTCCTTCAAACCGGCGTTTTCAGTTGATTAAGCTTAACGCCCAGAAAAAAAAAAATTGCTTTTGCAGTTGTCCCTCTTCCTTCTGCAAGGCTTAACTGCTCATTTTGCCTTGGGGATGATAAATAAGATACTAAGATACTAAACAGTACTTACCTCATTCCTCACTTCCTCAGCAGCCGGTGCTTTCCTTCACATTCCATTGCACTGGAATGTGATGCTCTGGAATGTTTGAGGGCTCCAGTGTCCTCCCATATAATGCAAGAATATTTTTTTCTCTATTCACATTTAATTGAACTACATCTTTTCTTTTGCATCCATCTTTTCTGCAGGTTCAGAGTCAATAGAAGAAGAAAATTTCTTCTTAATAGCATGCCGTTTCACAGGCCCTGTCTGGCTTGCCTGTAAAAAAAGTTCTTGCTTTTATTGTTTATTTTTGTACCTTAAAGAAAACTCGTGGGCAATTTCAATAGTTTAGGCTGACAATTACATTAAATAGCAGGCACTCAGAGCTGCCTTTACATCAGCCTGGATCTTCAGTAGATCAACCAGTGGCCATTAAAGACTGAAGGTAATGTGGTATGCTAAAAGCAGCCTGCTTTCTTGGCTGCCTCCCTAACTCATAAAGAAGTTGGAAAGTTGAAGGGCTTGGACCCAAGTTCTTGTAAACCTCAGTTTTAGATTTGTTTTTGTGCTTTTTTGCACACATGTTAAAATAATAATTTTAAGCCTGAAGACTAGTTTAAACCACCCAAACAGGGGCGTAACTACAGGGGTTGAGGGGCTGCGGGGGTTGCAATTGCAACCAGGCCCCGTACTACAGGTGGCCCTGTGTGCCTCCCTTGTACACCTGCATAGGAGAGATGGCGGGGGCTGCATTTAGAGGAACCAATCCCCTCCATTTCCCTCCTAATGGAGGAGATTGGATCTTCTATATGCTGCCCCCACCGCCCCTCCTATCCAGTTTACTTGTCTTCTGCTATTCCCAGGGTCCCTGTGTGCTCCCCTGGTCGTCCCCCCCCCCACAGATCTGCTGTCTTCCCCTCTCCTCTTTCCTGCCAGCTGCTGTAGAAGATGTGTCATGATGGAGAGATGGGAACGGGTCAGTAAATTTGTAATTTACCGGCTCCATCCTTTTCCGAATGGACACAGTCAGTGATTGGTACCAATTGGTTCACTCATACCTGAAGCATAGTAAACTGTTTTTTTACTATACTTCCATTTCCGAATGAATGGGAGGCTCGGTACTCAACGATTTGATTATTCGGTGGGACCATAATAAAGGGAGCCGCAATGGGAGTAAAGGGCCCCAGGATCAGTGGAAAGAGGGAAGGGCCCTGTCCAGGGGTCAGTGGGCCCTTTATAATTTCTTGCACCGGGGCCCTGAAGGTTCTAGTTACGCCTCTGCACCCAAACATATATTTTCGGAAAGAGACCCTTTTGTAAATGACAGCACTGTTCCCTAGCTGTAATTCCCACTACACAAGCTGCCTGCTAATCCAGTAGTCATCTCCTCAAAACGTTCCGGCAGCTGCAGGAGTTTGTGGGCCTCAATATTTTAACAGTAGCAAGAAGGAGCAGAGGGGGCATGGCTGCAGAATGGAGAAGGGGCCGCAGGAGTTTGCAGGCTCAGTCTTTTCATACAAGAGGCATGGCTGTAGAATGGAGAGGGGACTATGAGAGGCTGCAGGCTCAGCCTATTATCTGTACAAATTGAGCATGCAGGAGGCATGGGCTGCTGCATGATTAGGAGGGCTGTATATGTTCTGGCTGCAACATTCAGAGGAGGCAGGGACTGTCTCCTTTGTCCAGAGTTGTTGGATAGTGGTGGATGGTGGGAAAGAGCTATTTATCTGGCAACACTGCTTAGAAACCATGTCACCAATTTTGACAGAGACAAGTGTTATGCACACAGGGCACATGGTATATAACAAACAAATGGCAACCACCCCAACCTTTAACTGGCCCTTGGAGCAAGGAGCACATGTAAGGGCGACGCATGTCAAAAAATACAAACAAAAATTCCCAGCTCACTTACCAGCCAGCCTGCAACAAACCAAATTGTCCTGTGTAACAGTTCACATTAAAACAAGTGCTTTAGTTTGCACACTTTGCAAATATATGCATAAGCTGCAGAAGCCATGTCACAGCACCCCAGTGTACTGCAGTCCTAACTCCATAAACTTTGAGAGTCTCCAGTTGTTGGAGCATATATATAATAATGGATGGATATAGGGCAGGTATGCCTGGAGGGAGCCCATCTCTCCTTAAAGGTGAAGGGACGCACTGGACACCCATCACTAGCATTGTTAATAGCATGTTAATAGCATGTTAATCATTTTGCAACCTCCTTGGCCCCAAAATGCTTCATGTCACTTTTTTGCCTGTTTACATCTGTGTGGTGTGTTGCATTTTAGGTGTGTTTTATATACATTTTGATTGCTATACCATTAAACTCTAAATAACATGCCCTTGGATAAAAGTGCATCAAAGATGTAGTAAGCGATTTTTTTTTTTTGTACCCCATCTAAAACGCACAAAACATGGACTGATGTGAATGGGGCTTAACCGGTTCCCTACCGAGTCATAGTGAAATGACGTCGGCAGGAACCCTTTGTCGATCCGGGCATATGGCGTCGGCCGCAACTAGCCGCTACTGCAGGCCCCTGGGGGTCCGCAGCACTGCAATTGCGGATCGATCGTGTCCCCGGGGGTCGCGTCCCCCCTGATTGGGATAAAGAGCCAATAGATTTGGCTCTTTACCACGTGATCGGCTGTGTCCAATCACAGCTGGCCATTTGTTGTCACACATGGCCGCGGCTCGTCCCTTGGACACAGCCCATCCCCGATCAGGGTAATTGAGCCAATGAAATGGCTCTTTACCACATGACCGGCTGTGTCCAATCACATCCGGTCATAAATGTAAACAGTTCACCGGTAACGCGCTGTTACCTGGCTCTTCTCCTCACACACCGATCCAGTGTGAGGAGAAGAGAACTGTGAGTTTCAATTGTTTGAACAATATTACTGTGCCCAGATTGTACCCCACTCCCTTAAAGAGTACCTGTCAGTCCATCAGATTACCTGCCAGTCAGAGTACCTGTCAGACCATCAGAGTACCTGTCAGTCAATCAGAGTACCCTATCATCACATCAGTGTACCCGCCATACCATCAGGGTACCTGCCATACCATCAGAGTACCTGTCAGTCAATCAGAGTACCCTATCATCACATCAGAGTACCCGCCATACCATTAGGGTACCTGCCATACCATCAGAGTACCCATCATACCATCAGAGTACCCACCATACCACCGGATTACACTATCATCACATCAGAGTATCTGTCAGTCCATCAGCGTACCCGCCAGTCCATCAGCGTACCTGCCATACCATCAGAGTACCTGCCATACCATCAGAGTATCTGTCAGTCCATCAGAGTATCCGTCAGTCCATCAGAGTACCCGTCAGTCCATCAGAGTACCCGTCAGTCCATCAGAGTACCTGCCAGTCCATCAGAGTACCTGACGAGCAGTCCAGTGTAACCTGTCATACAGCCACCATGTCCAAAAGGTTATATACTCCAGAAATGTGGAATTCTCTTCCAGAAACAGTGGTTTCTGCTGGTAGTATAGAAAATTTTAAAAAACTACTAGATGCACACCTAAGGGACCACAACATTGGGGGATATACAAAGTATTACTGACATAAAAAAAAACACACACATGGGTTGGACTTGATGGACTTGTGTCTTTTTCCAGCCTCGCTGACTATGTAACTATGTAACTAAGAAGCATACCAAATGCTATGCCTGACCGTTGAGAGCAGCGGGGAGCTCTCATCGCCCAGTGACAGTTCCGATTACGGTTCTGATTTGGAATACCAGCCCATCGAAGAAAGTGTGTCATCGTCTGAGTTTGAGGAGGAAGTAGTCCGCCGGAAAAGAAGACAGTTTGAAGAAGAGGCAGCTGCCAGCAGCGCCAGAGACCCTAATGGCCAATCAGCAAATGCCAACGACGCTAGACCAGAAGAAGAGAGGCCCAGTACAATCACTGGAATTTCACATCAAAGAATTAGGGCCCAAACCCAGCTTCCAGATTACTTGGCAAATCCACAGTGGCTGCCTTCTAGCACAGGGTCTCCCACAATCCCCCCTTTTATAGCACAGCCAGGTGTGCAGGCCAACACGGAAGATTTTTCCAAAATTTATTTTTTTTCATCTATTTTTCCTTAATGAGCTATTGCAAAGCATCGTGGACCAGACAAACCTTTATGCCCAACAACACATTCGGAACAACCCCAACTCTTTCTATGCCCATCCTTTTGAATGGAGACCCCTAACCATGGAGCTTAAAATATTTTTTGGCCTTACATTCAACTTGGGGATTACAAAGAAAAATGAACATCACGCATATTGGTCGACCCACCCCATCCACCATATGCAAATTTTTTTCATCTGTCATGACTAGGTCCCGTTATAACATGATAATGTGGTTCCTGCATTTCAGCAATAACTCGCAGTGCCCCCTCCCCCCCCCCCCAAAATCATCCCGACTTTGATAGATTGTTTAAAAATTTCGCCCCCTAATTGATTTTTTTTCTAAAAGGTTTGTTGAACTCTATATCCCTGAACAGAGTATTTCCGTGAGCGAATCCCTGGTCCATGTGACAGGCGCCTGGGTATGAAGCAGTACATCCCCAGTAGGAGGGCCAGGTACAGAGTAAAGCTCAACAAGCTTTGTGAAAGTTCCACTGGATACGTGCACGCCTTTCTTGTATACGAAGGCAAAGACTCCCATCTCCAGCCCCCTGATTGTCCATCGTGCATGGGAATAAGCGGGAAAATTGTCTGGGAATTGGCTTACCCAGTCTTCAAGAAAGGATATCATATTTACATGGACAATTATTACACAAGTTTGCCCCTTTTTCACCACCTATATCGGGAGGATACTTTGGCCTGCAGTACTGCAAGAACAAAGGAAGGGCTTCCCACAGAGTCTAATCACCACAAATTTGCAAAGGAGGGAATCAGCAAGCCTCAGCAACGAGGAAGTGTTGGCTGTGAAGTGGAGGGATAAGAAAGGCATGTACATCATGTCCACAATCCACGATGGAACTTCTAAGAAGACAGGGTCCCATTGAAAAGCCTCATTGTATCCATGAGTATAACAAATTCATGGGGGGGGGGGGGTGGATTTAAATGACCAGATGTTGCAGCCCTATCTACAAACTAGAAAATCCCTCTTCTGGTACAAAAAAATTGCGGTTTACATTTTTCACATGGCCATGTACAATTCTTACGTCACCTACCGGAAATCAACAGAAAGACCCAACCCCTTCCTAAACTTCATTCAAGACGTCATTACTGCCCTGATATATCCACAAGGATCCCCCCCAAAAAGCATTTGCACCGATTGTCTCAGCAGACTGCATGAGCGTCATTTTCCTGAACATATTCCCCCATCAGCAACCGGAAGAAGACGACAAAAAAGATGTCGGGTGTGCAGCAAAAGAGGAGTTAGGAAAGACACCAGTTTCTATTGTCCCCAATGTCCCTCCAATCCTGGCCTTTGCATCGGAGAATGCTTCAAACGCTTTCATACACTTGTAAATTATTCGTATTTCAATAATATTTCAAATAGGCTGCCATTTCCCAATTTTCAATTCCTGTGCTGATTATTTCCCTGGACCAACCATACCACTGCCTTCCATGTGAACTGACTTTGGCCTGTTTATGGACTATGCCTCTGCCTGCCGTCTGCATTGTTTATCTGCCATATTTCTGCCTTTCACGTGAACTGACCCTGGACTGTATCGACTATGCCTCTGCCTACCGTCTATTTCTGCCTTTTACCTGCACGGACCTCGGCCTGTTGACCATGTTTTTGCCTGCCTCTTGGACTGATCTTTCACCCTGCTACACAGGGGTCTCACATATGTGAGGGGCTCCAGAATGATGTTCTGATTTCAGAAAATCAGTTATTGGTTTTCTCTTTGTTTTGTAATTCCCACAACAGGGTCTGGTGTCCGGAGGCTTCAAAGCGATTTGGGTGGGAGAAGCCTTTACCCCTGTCTAGTGTTGAGCGAACCCGGACTGTAACGTTCGGGTCCGTACCGAACTTTCGGGTGTCCGGGACCAGGACCCGAACACGGACATTTCAAAAAACGTTCGGGTTCTGGTAGTTGATCACGCATGTTGAATAGCTGCAGGGCAGCCAATCAACAAGCGTTTCACTGGTTTGCCCTTAGAAGCCATCACAGCCATGCCTACTAATGGCATGGCTGTGATTGGCCAGTGCATCATGTGACCCAGCCTCTTTATAAGCTGGAGTCACAGTGCTGCATGT
>BLSH010476405.1:243399-260924 GCA_018402905.1 Glandirana rugosa
TGCAAAAATGACTGTAAAATGTTTTCAATGTTTTAATGTCAAAAGTCACGTTTAAAGTCATAAATCCGATGTTCGTTCGTAACAAGTTTATCGTTACACTAAACTGAAAACTGTAATTTTGTAACTTTTGTAAAATGTCAGTAAAAACGTGGCTGTGCCAGTAAATTTTGGGTGTTGTGCCAGTAAATTTCAATCTGGTAGGTTGGCAACACTGGGACAGGGAAGCTGGTCAGAGTTGATGGGAAAATGGATGGAGTCAAATACAGGGCAATCTTAGAAGAAAACCTGTTAAAGTCTGCAAAAGACTCGAGACTGGGGCGGAGGTTCACCTTCCAGCAGGGCAAATGCCTAAACATACAGTCAGAGCTACAATGGAATGGTTTAGATCAAAGCATATTCATGTGTTAGGCCCAGTCTGTGGCTAGACTTGAAAATTGCTGTTCACAGACGCTCTCCATGCAATCTGACAGAGCTTGAGTTATTTTGCAAAGAAGAATGGGCAAAAATGTCACTCTCTAGATGTGCAAAGTTGGTAGAGACATACTCAAGAAGACTTGCAGCTGTAATTGCAGTGAAAGGTGGTTCTACAAAGTATTGTTTCAAAAACATTTGAAAACCATTTATCATTTTCCTTCCACTTTATAATTATGTGCCACTTTGTGTTGGTCTATAAAATCCCAACAAAATACATTTATGTTTTTGGTTGTAAAATGGCAAAATGTGGAAAATTTCAAGGCACTGTACCTCACCAAATGTAAGATTTTCATCGTGCCATCAATCAATCCTCTCTGATGGGAATTCTTCACTCTTATATCCGAAGCTATGCATGAAAACATAATCAAGTGCCATAACCATAGTGAAACAGTGTCTCCAACCAACTCCTTACCTTGTGGTCACACTATACACTTTACCAAAATTCTGTTCAGTAAGCGCTCCTTTCACAAATACGGTTGTAACATCAGCACTGCTCCCGGTCCTCCATTCTTGAGTACCATTTAAAAAGGGTCCCTAGTGCAGCAGTATAGCAAAAGTCCACTATTTATTATACAAAATTCACTGGTCAAAATTATGTCAGACGTCAGAAGTGATGTCATCACACACACTGGAAGTGCCGTGGCGGCCATCTTAAGTGAGGTTTACAGTCGATTTTACCAAGAATTTGTAAGTGGATTTTGTATAATAAATATTGTATTTTAGCTATACTGCTGCACTATGGGCCCTTTTTAAATGTTTTACATTGTATGAGGATGAGGAAGAAAAGGGCATTGCATCGATACCTGGGTCTCCCATAGACTTACCAAAGGACATTATACCCTGTACCATGAGTTACGCTGTTAGCATCTAAAGTTTTAAGATTATACTCGCATGATCATTAAGAACCAAAATAAGGCATCCAGTTTCTCCAGAAGTACTTCTCCTGGTAAGCATGTCCGGGTTTCCTCAACCAGTGTTCAATCAATTTTAAGCTAGCGGCTCACCATTTCACTACTGACCACTGATATCACTTCTTCCCGGTGATGCTCTAGCCTGGGCCTCACCACTGTGGGAGCGCCAATATCCTACAGTTTCCAATCTTACAACCATCTTGGAAACTTTCTGTAAGATCTTTGATGTGCCAGACAGGGCCTCATCTGCTGCTGGAGCACTTCTTCAGCTTTGTCAAGGAAGCATGACTGTTGGTCAATACGCAGTTCATTTTTGCAACTTGGCCTCGGAATTGGCATGGGAATATAAGGCCCTTACTTCAATGTTTTGGCAGGGCTTGGCAGATTGTATTAAGCATGAATTATCTGGCAGGACCATACCTTCCACCCTGGATGACTTGATTGCCCTTAGCATCCAAATCGATGTCTGCTTCCAGGAGAGGGATCTGGAGAGGAATTCTTAACGTCGTCCTCTAGTAGGTCATTTTGCGCCTGTGTTTCAGAAAGCTCTTGAACAACCTACTTCTGCAACTATTCCGGCATCATAAGAACCCATGCAAATAAGGCAAACACTCTGTAAGGTTCCAGGTGTGAGGCCGAGTTGCTGAGAGGGTGCCCCTTGTGGCTAAGTGCAGCGCACCCCTGAGAGAGATACAGGCAGTGCAGTGTCCAAAGAAGCTTGCCGATTACTGCCGTTGGATGAGCTGATCACCAGAGGGTGGCTGGAGCAAGCTAGATATGCTGTAAGGCAGACGTGCTTAGGTGGTGTCAGGGGTAGGAGGCAGCGGAGCGAACCAAGAATGGAACCAGGTGCCAGGCCAGGAGTCATACATGGCGGATCAGTCAGTGATGGGTTCAGATAGCAGAACTGGAACAAGCCGGGGTTGTAGACAGGAGATAGCAGAGTAGTGAGCCAAGCCGAGGTCATCACGAGGGTACAGGCAGAAGCAGAGTCAGGTTGCAAGCCAAGAATCAAGCCGGGAGATCTGGATAAGCGGGTAACAACAAGCCGGGTCAGTAGCGGGAGGTCCAAGGATCAGGAGATACAGGAAGCTGAAGATGATCCAGCAATCTGCATGTGTCAGTGGCAGGTTTAAATAGGCCATAGGACGCCAACATATGTCACGTTGTGTGCGCACATCTGCGTGTGCGAGAATCCATCTGGTGCGACCATGTTGAGTGCTGGCAGGATTGCCAGTTCTTCTGCTATTTCCCTGACAGCGCTCCCCCCCCCCCCAAGGGGCAGCCTCCGGATGCCCAAACGAGTCCATCTTTCAGGGTATTTGATGCAGAATCTTTGGGAAAGCCTAGGGGCGTGTATATTGTTTGCAGGTTCCCAAGAATTTTCCTCTGCTGAGTACCCCTTCCACTTAATAAGAAATTGAATTGTCCTACCTCTCCTCCAACAGTCCAGGATGGTTTCCACTTCAAACTATATTTCATCTCCCACTGAGACGGGAGGCGGTGGAACTTCTTCCCTCCTAGGGAATGGACTAGATATAGCTGGTTTGAGCAAAGAAACATGGAACACTGGATGAATATTATAAGAACTCGGCAGTGCAAGTTTGAATGCCACATGCTTATTTCAAATGGACTGATACATTTTGGCCCCAGCTTTCCAGGAGGGACAAGAAAGCCTGAGATTTGTTGAAGAGAGCCACACTTTATCTCCAACTTTAAAGCTAGGATTTCCTTTTTTTTATCATATTGATCTTATAGCCTTCTTGAGCCTTTTGCATGGTTGCCTGGAGGGTTTGATAGTTGGCCTGGATGAAACTTATCCTGTCTTGGACTGCCGGGACTGTAGCTTCCGGAATGACGTTAGGCAGAAATGAGGGATAGAACCCATAATTACCCCAGAACGGTGACTAGTTGGGTGTCGTATGTACATAATTGTAGTGTGCGAACCCTGCACATGGGAGTAAAGAGATCCAATCATCTTGGGAAAAAGAGCAGGAACAACGTAGGTATTGGAACATAAAGACCGCAGCGCCTCTAAGTGCAGTATACACCTTTAATGGGACAAGTTAAAACAATGATACACTCACAAGAAGGGATGGTAAATGCACAGAAAAGGATCATCCGTGGATGAGCGGAGGATGGACGATAGGCAGCCGCGGACCAGGAGCCTGGACCTGACACACTGGTGGCTTCCAGCGCAACTAGGACACAGGGAGCCGGCTCCGAGCGTTCGCATCTACGTAGGTATTGTTCTAAGGTTTGATTAGTTCTTTCAGTTTGGCAGTTACTTTGTGTGTGATAGGCCGAAGATAGGCACACTTCAATTGACAGCATTTGGCAGAGTTCTCTCCAGAATCTAGAGGTAAATTGTACCCCTCTATCGGACACAATGTTACAATGTTGTCCGGTAGGCCATACAGTCTATCTCCTTTTTTTCCAAAAATTTTTGCCCTGTCCATGGCGGATGGTGTACTTGGCATAAGCAGAAAGTGTGCCAATTTGGACAGGCGGTCCACTGCCATCAGGATAGTTGTGAAATTTTCTGAGGGAGGTAAATCCACTATGAAATCCATAGTTATTTTCTTCCATGGTTGTTCCGGAATTGGCAGTGGTCGTAACAAGCCCCAAGACTTAGCGTTGGACCCCTTGTTCTGCTGGCAGGTAGTGTAGGAGTTAACATACTTCCTAGAGTCTGGTTTCAAAGTAGGCCACCACAAAGACCGTTGGATACGTTTGTTTTTTTCGCACGCCGAAGTGGCCAGCAAGTTGGTGGTCATGAAATGTTTTTAAGACCTGGATTCTGGCTTGCTGAGGAACAAAGATCTTGTCTTGATGCCAAAGAAACCCTTCTTGCCTTCTTAAAGGAGGATGCCTCTGGTTCCGTGCATTGGATGGAAGCCTGTTTGATTGAGACCAGATCAGGTTGGATTAAAAGAAACGTATACACAAAGGAAAATGGTACTGCGCTCAGTGAGGGTAAGAATAAATAAAAATGTGATCTGTGTATAAAGCTGCAGTGCTATGAGTGAGATATAAACACAAAATAGATCATAAGCAAGCGAGCAGCACTTTTTTGCTTATGGATTAAAAGAAAGTTCTGTGGTGACAAGATCGTGCTGGAAGCTGTCTCTTCGGGAGTATCAGGAAACATTGGAGACAAGGCGTTGCATTTTTGGACCCGGGCGGTAGGTGATGTGAAAGTTGAACCTGGAAAAGAACACGGCCCATCGAGCTTGTCGAGGTCTTAAACATTTGGCAGTACGAAGGTATTCCAGGTTCCTGTGGTCTGTAAAAATCATAACAGAGTGAGTGACCCCTTCAAGAATGTATCTCCATTCTTCCAAGGTTGTTTTAATGGCCAATAGTTCCGGATCACCAACGTCATAATTTCTCTCCAGCTGGCTCATCTTTCATGAAGAAAAGGCCACGGGGTGAAGTAACGAATTGGGCCCCTGGTGCTGTGACAGGACTGCCCCTATGGCTACTTCTGAGGCATCGACTTCCAGGGCATAGGGCAGAGTAGAATCAAGATGCTGTAGAATTGGTGCAGAGATGAATAAAGACTAAAGTTTGTCAAAAGCAAGTTGTGCTTCTGGAGGCCATTGGAATCGGGCATGCTGGCGAGTTACTTGTGTAATGGGTGATGGCAGAAAAGTTCTTTATAAATCTGTAGAAATTTGCGAAGCCCACAAATCTTTGCACACCCTTTTTATCAAACGGAGCTGGCCAGTCCAGAATTGCTTGCACCTTTTGTGGGTCCATTACCACCCCATCAGTGGAGATGATAAGCCCCAGAAATGGTATTGACCTCTTCTCAAAGTCTAATTTTTCAGCTTTCACATACAGTCCATGCTTTCTCAAGGTGTACAGCACTTTCTTCACATGTGTTCTATGAAGCTCTAGGGTAGCTGAAAATATGAGGATATCAAGGTAGATGATAACAAAGTGGTCTAGATATTCCCGAAAAATATCGTTAACCAATTGCTGGAACGTGGCTGGGGCATTGCAAAGTCCAAACGTCACTCCCGGATACTCAAAGTGTCCGAACAGTGTTCTGAACGCAGTCTTCCATTCGTCCCCCTCTCGAATGTGGACGAGGTTGTAGGCCCCCCGTAGGTCAAGCTTGGTAAAGATCTGAGCTGTATGGAACCTGTGAAAGTTCTTATTTATGTATTGCCGCAATGTTTCAAGCTCCATCACGGAGAGGGGAAATATGCGTCCAAACGGGATCTCGGCCCCTGGGAGCAATTCAATTGGGCAATCATATGGCCGGTGGGGTGGCAGAGCATCGGCCTTTCTTTTATCAAAGACATCCAGGAACTACCGGTAAGCTGGTGGTACATTCTGGCTGCTGCTGGGTACGGGTTGGACTGTCAGGCAACTAGTAGAGTCTCTGGATTCGGGAACAAGACAGTGTTGCTGGCAGTAAGAAGAGGTGAATAGAACTTCTTTCTTGATCCAGTTGATCTGAGAATTATGTGCCTGCAGCCATGGGATTCCCAGGATGACCGGGAATATAGGTGAGCACAGGACATCGAAGCGTATGAATTTCCAATGGCCAGCATGACAGGTCGGGAACTGGGCATTGAACCATCAGCCAGATGAACTTCTAGTCTTTGCTTTTTGTGATGAAAGGGTAAACCAAGGTTCTTTGCCAGTGTCAAATCCAGAAAACAACTACATGCCCCAGAGTCAATTATGGCCAGAAGCCGGACTTCCTCTTCTCCCACCTGCACTGAGACAGGGAGAATAAGATGAGATGGAGAAGTCCCTGAGACCCGGAAGTTTGCTGGAGTATATGAAGATGGCTTACTGGGTCTTATGGGGCAATTGCGTAAGAACTTTCCTCCACAATAGAGGAAGAGATTAGCAGGGGGGAGGGACCCAAGATGGGAATTGGGCAATAAGGAAGCACCCCTGGAGGCCAGGACGTGGCTGTGGAAAGCCAAGTACAATTAGTCAAATCAATCATCAATTTCCATTGCGCTACTGTGGGAGGCTCAGCCTGCTTCCATTTGGTTAATATGGAATTCCTGGCATAGAATGCCACATAAAAAACAAACAATTGCTTATGTTTGTTAGGGATTACTGTGTCACATACTCCCAGCAGGAGCGTCCGAGGATCCAAATCCATGGTTAGGTCTCCACTACCACCTCTCCAGAAGTCCTGAATTTTAGAGCACAACCTCACTACATGTATAAACGGTCCAGGGCATCTATCTAACCAATCCTCATATATCCTAGAGAGCCTTAGTGGGGTATAATAGGCCCTGTGTAGAAACTTTATTTGGATGTATCTGTCCCTAGCTGAGATCATCAAGTGGATGTATTGTTGCATTCCCTCATCCCAGTCTTCATCTCCCAGGGAGGGCAAGTCAGTTTGCCAGGTATGAAATAGGCGGGTTCTTCCTGGAAGCTTCACTAGAGATCCTAAGATATAGGGATGATAAGATCCTATCTACATGACTAGACATAAGGAAGCTTTCCACCGAGTGGGACTTCAATATTATGCCACTGGGGAACTATGACTGTATGGCATGGCGGAGTTGCAGATAACGGAAAAACATCCATGAGGGGAGTTGAAATGCCTCTCAGAGCATTGAATGGAAGTAGACTACCTGTCGACATAATCTGTTTTATCGTCCGGACATTATAACGGGCCTATACTTGAGGGTGGGGCATAGTGAGAAGATGGGACAAATGGGGGTTACCACATAACAGGGTGTGTGGTGAGATTGTGCCTGCCAAACCTATCGCTTTGGTTACCCGTTCCCAGACCTTGACCGTAGTAACCATGGGGATTGGCATAGCGGGGTTAGCTGTTGGCCTTCAAAACACTAGATTGCTCAGGGCCACATAGGAGCCTAGGATAGCAGCCTACAAAGTGACGGTAGGGTTGTTTGTTGTTTGCTCGAACCACCACCTCACTGTCACCAAAATCACAGCCCGATAATATTGTTTAAAGAGGGGAGTGCCAGGCCCCCCTGCGAAAGTGGCAGTTGAAGTGCAGATTTTTCTATCCTGGGATTAGAGCCCACCGATAAAAAATTTGTTATGATGCTTTCTAGTTTAGTAAAGGAGTTGGGAATAGGAACCGGCGTATTCCTAAATACATAGAGGAATTTGGGGAGAAAAGTAATTTTCAACAGCTTAACTCTGCCGACTATAGAGAGCGGCTAAGGACTTCCATGCCTGACATTTGCAGGACAATTGTAGCACTGGGTGCACATTATCCTTGAAGTATTTACTTAGATCACCCTGAATATCGATCCCTAAATATTTAAACCTAGATACACAGTTCAGAAGTCATTGACTGTGGGGAAAGATAAGCAATTTATTGCAATTCATTTTTATGCCTTAGAATCCACCAAAGCGATCAATTGTATGCAGTAGAGTAGTGCGGCATCCGCATATAAGCAGATTTTCTCCATTAAGGGGCCTACAGGAAGATTGCGGTAATCGGGGGGAAAAGGGAATGAGTATCACCAGTGGCTCTATTGCTAATGCAAAAAGTCCTGATGACAGGGGACACCCTTGTGTGGTACCTTTACGGACACAGAACTGTTCCGATAAAGTATCATTCGTACGAACTCTGGCTTTTGGCTCTCTATATATCAGTTGTTTCCAAGACACAAATTTGGGCCCAAATCGAAATCTCTGGAGGACCTGCCACAAGTATTCCCATTCCACGGAGTCAAAAGCCTTCTCCGCATCCAGGGAGGCCACTACTCCAGTCGAGCCAGTGTTGTGGGCATGAGTAATATTAGTGTAGTTGACAGATATTGTTATCAGTGCCCTTACCCGTCATGAACCCCGACTAACCCCTGTGGACCAATGATAAGATCACCGAATTAAGGCGATTAGCCAAAACTTGGTTAAGATATTAGCATCCACCTTAAGTAGTGATATTGGGCTCAAGGAGGCACACAGTTTGGGATCCCTGACAGGCTTGGGCACCACTACAATATTAGCGTCCGACATGGATGGGGGTAAAGAGTCATCCTCTAGTGCCCTCTGGAGCACTCTGTGGAAATGGGAAGCCACTACCTCCATGTTAGCTTTGTAGAATTCAGTGGGCAGGCCATCCGGACTCAGAGTCTTACCCGTTTGAAGCAAGGCTATGGCAGTCTGCATCCAGAGAGGCCATTACTCCAGTCGAGGCAGTGTTGTGGGCATGAGTAATAATAGGGTAGAGTCGACAGATGTTGATATCAGTACCTTTACCCGGCATGAACCCTGACTGATTCCCCCGTGGACCAATGACAAGATCACAGAATTAAGGTGATTAGCCAAAATCTTGGTTATGATCTTAGCATCCACATTAAGTAGTGATATTGGTCTAAAGGAGGCACACAATTCGGGATCCCTGTCAGGCTTGGGCACCACTACAATAATAGCGTCCGACATGGATGGGGATAAAGAGTCATCCTCCAGTGCCCTCTGGAGCACTCTGTGGAAATGGAAGCCACTACCTCAACGTTAGCTGTTTGAAGCGAGGCTATAGCAGTCTGCACCTCCTTTAGCATAATCGGAGCATCCAGCCTATGACAAGCCGACACAGACAGCTCAGGGGAATCTATTGTATCTAGAAACTCAGCCAAGCTATCTAAGGTATATGCAGCCCGTGAGCTACACAAGTTTTGGTAGAATTTTGCAAACTGGGTATTTATCTGATCTGGGTCAATCAATAGGGAGCCCGTCTCATCTCTAATCCTGGGAATATGAAACGTATTGGAGCACTCTGCGGCTAGCTAGGCCAGCAACCTGCCTGTCCTGTCCCCTTGATCAAACACCCTCTGGGACCGGGATAGTAAGATCTCACGACAGGTGGTAGTGCGCATCAATGCTATTTCCCTATGCAATGTTTGTAGGGAACTATGAACCCCCTGATCTCTAGATGCCACATATTGAGCCTCCAAGGCCCTTGCTTTTGCCTCAGCCTTCATCAGGGACATAGGGGCCTCTTTCCTAACCTTTCCAATAACCATTTGATATTGGCCTGGGGTATTTGCCTTAAATGCATCCCAGACCAAAGCCCTCAATGCAGTGTCTTGATTGTGTGCCCAGAAGTCACCCAGTTCTGACAGCATCACTGGGGCCACCCGTTCATCAGAAATCCAGAAACGAGAAAGCCGCCAGAGACACTGACTGGGAGCTGAGTCTGCCCTGAGTGTCAGCTTAAGGGGGGGCATGGTCTGATATACCACGGGGCAATATGGATACATCCAGGACCCTGGAGAGCAGCTGGTTGCTTACATACATTATATCCGAGAGAGGGTGGCCTAGGTGGTTGAGTGACAGGTATATTGTTTCTCATTTGGAAGCCTCCACCTCCATGCGTCAACCAAGCCGAATATGTCAGCCCAATGGGAAAGGGCGGAATCAACCACAGCATCAAAAGGAAATTGAAACAACACTGAGCTCGGAGGCATGTTGAAGTCGCCTGTCAGAAGGATATTGTTGGTAGCATATGATGCCAGAGTCAGCACAAGTTTGTGGAGGAATTACATATTGGCCGGGGAAGGGATGTAGATGCCAGCAATCTCAAGTTGAACCCCATCACACATAGCATGAAGGACCACGTAGAGCCCATGCGGGTCCAGGTGGAGGTCTAGGAGATCGAACCGCAGGGACTTATGGACCAGAAGGCTGACCCCTCTGGAATATGAGGAGTAGGTGGTGTGGTAGTATGACCCTACCCATGGCTTCTTAAGGGCCAATACCCTGCTCCCGGTAAGATGGGTTTCCTGTAACAGGCATATATGTGGGTGGTATCTTTGCAGGTATGTATATACTAGGGAGCGCTTGATTTTGGAGTTCAGCCCTCTAATGTTCTATGAAATTATTGTTATGGGGGCCATGACTTCTGATTTTATAGCAGTAGTAATCCTCAGATCTCCACCCGTCTCCCTTCAGCATCTCCCAAACCAGGGCAATTGTCAAATGATATATACAGCATAATGTTCCCATCACACCTCATAGTCACAATGAGCCAATGTGCCTTAAAAGAAACTAAAAGCATAAAGAAAATTTTAACACAAATAAACTGCCCCTCCCTCACCACCCCCCCAAACATGAGTGTGCTTTAGACCCAAAAACATACATGGTAACTGCCAATGGAGACTATGAGCCGATGAAACACCAAACGCTAGTCCATTTAATAAGTCTCTCTGTATAAAAAGAAGAACAGATTAACGGACACCTCAGAACTATAAAACACCCAGACCTGTTTGGGGGCACGAGCTTAAAAAGAAAAAAAAGAATGTTCGTTACAAACCATTAGGTGTTAACTGTTATCCGAGTGGCTGAGTCCCCCCTAATGAACCCTTATGGCAGCCCTCAAAGTTCTGATGGCCTGTAGCAGTGTGGTTACCTATACAGAAACAGGACTCTCATGCCATGCATCTCGACTGTTCCGAGCAGGGAAAGGATCACTATGTGGTAAACATTCCAGCAAAGTCCACTGTAAAAGCAAAGTACAGTTAAAAGAGACCACTTCAGGTAGGGCCACAGGGATGACCAGTTGCGATCCGCTGCTCCCCGCATGATTAATGGATAGAGAAGCAGATGCAAGGGAGCTGTCACAATCAGGCGTCAGGCTCGAAGACTAGTTGCTATAGCAGTTGCAGGACTACTACTGACCAGCAGGATAGGTACACAGGTAATCACCCTGGCAGATGACACAGGCTCACCTGAGGTGCAGAGTCTAAGTACTAACCGGTGTTCACCAGAGCTCCTGATGGTGGAGATGGATTTAGCTGCGTGTTAGTACCAGGTCACGGTCCTCAGGATTGCCCCACCAGGGTGTTAGCAAGCCAGGGTCCAGTAGCGGATGAGCAGATAAGGATCAAACAGGAGCGTGGTCAGTAAACAAGTCAAAAGGAGGGTAATGAGTAGTTGCCGGTTGGGATCAGGCAGTAGAGTAGTCGAGGAACAAGGCAAGGGTCGATGACGAATGGTAGCAAATACAGACAGCAGCTGGGAAGACAAGAGCAAGGCACTGGCTGAGAAAGCACAATAACCTGACGAAGAGGAAGTGCAGAGACAAGGCTTATATAGGAAGTTCATGGGAGGAGCAAGGAGTTCAAGATTAAACAGCAATCAAGACATAAGGCAGAGGTGTCCAATGGATCAGACAGAATATCCAACAGATCAGGTAGGGAGCTGTCCAGCATCCCAGAAGTTTAGGAGTCTCAGGATAAAGGCATGTGGAGGACATAGGTGTGTGTAGACCATTGTAATAGGGTGTGCACCCCAAAGCTCAAACACATGCTTTTCTCTGCAGCCTCAGCTGCACTGGACAGTGAATGAAGAGGATAGATAAACACAATTTTTATTATGCTTCAGTCATGAATGAACGCAGTGAGTGTGTGCATGAATGAAGGGTTAGAAAATGACATATTGATTAGCTCCTTCCCCCACTCACCATCCTGAAACATCCCCCATAGCAGTCGGGGGAGAGCAGAGGGAAGCCAGCAGCATTGCGGTTCACAACACAAGGGAAGCCTGGGCAGTAGGGTAAATTGCCACCGCACAAAGTAATTAGGGTGTGCCCAGGCACACCTGGCACACCCCCTGTGCACGCCTATGGTGGAGGAGCCCCCGGGGGGCCCTTGATGGCGGCATCCTGTGAGCCAACTCCACCGCAGAGAAAGTGGACAACTGGGCCTGAGAGAGAAGCGTGCAGAGTAGGCGTTCCATGAAGGCTGTAGGATCGGGGTCTCACCCCCTCTGGGAGACCCACAATCCAGAGATTGTTTCTCCGATTGCGGTTTTCTGCATCCTCGGCCCGTGACTCCAGCACCATCATCTTTGCGGTTAGGGTGTGGAGCGTGGACGTGTGATCCCGGAGGACATCTTCACACTCCCTAATCCAGCCCCAATCCGGCGTTCCGCCTCAGTCAGGCGGGAGTGGACCTTGTTCATATATTTGTGAATTAGACCGAACTCCATTTGCATGGAGTCAATCTTGTTCTTTAGGGTAGTTTTGCAGTCCATGATTGCCTGCATGAGTGCCGCAAAGTTGGCTTGTTCCAGCACCGCTGGCTCAATGTCCTCCGTCTGAGTCGCCATGCTGGTAGGTTTGGCGGGAAGGTTCCTGCCGGCTGTTACAGTGGCTTTGGAGTTGTTTCAGTTGGCGGTGGAGCACCTCCCTTTCATCATTCCAGACCCCTGGATGAGAATAAGCCGTGTAGCCTGAGAAAATCAACCGTTCTGCAGGGAAACAGGTAAAAATCCAGTAGAACCACATCTGCGTGTACCCGCTTATGTCGTATCTCATCTGCGCGTGCGCATGGGAATCCATCTGGCGCGACCATGATGAGTGCTGGCAGGATTGCCAGTTCTTTGGCCATTTCCCTGACACACTCCTTATGCCACAGGAGCTCTTCTTTGTTAGTACCACTTTGCCAGCTTTTTGTTGCCCTGTCCCAACTTTTTGGAGATGTGTTGCTGCCATCAATTCAAAATTACCCTGTTTTTTCTTAAAAGAGAAGTTAACCTTTAAAAAATAAATAAATAAATGCACATCTTTTGGCAGGTAAAAAAAAAGTGCATTTATTATTTATTTTCATTATTATTTTCATTTTTTTTTTTTTTTATTGTATTTATTATTTTTTGAACTAGGATCCTGGAAAGCATTGTACCCATGATCAGCTGATTGCGGGCACCATGCAGGACTCCTACAAACTTGTCAGTGTATTTGTCTGCTCGTACCTTGATGTACGGGCAGGCAGATACACACTGACAGGAAGAGACAATGAACTACCAGAACGCTCAACAGTGGGTGCCCCGCAAGGCTGCGTTTTTTTTTTCTGAAATAGTGACAGGAAGCAGGGGGAGAAGATTCCCACTTGCTGTCACTAGATGCAACAAAGCAGGCAGCGGCTGTAGGAATGGGAACATGTTATATGCTTCACTCTAAAAACAGGTGAAACATATAGCATGTTCCCAAAGGCGAACTTATCCTTTGACATTTTTTCTCTTTTTTTATTGTGAATAAAATATGCATTTATGAAATTTGCAAATTGTTGTAAATTTTTTTCATGTAGATTTCTACACAGCATCCCAACTTTTTTGGAATTGAAGTTGTACTAAAGGTAAATAGGCTGTGCACTCTGCAAGGGAATTTTCCTTTTGTTTGAATGAGGTGAAGTTCTGCTGATCATCAAATTATGTGCAAGCAAAAATACCGGTTTTTTATTTTTTATTTTCCTTGCATGTGATTGGATATTCTATGCAAAGTGAATTTTCACTGTATTCACTAAACTAAAGGAGAATATGATTATTCTAGAGTTTGTTCATAGCGCCCTGCAAACACTATGGGCACATTTACAGTGCTCTTTTATTGACTTTATTTGAGGTGTTTGGCAGGCTTTGCGAGTTGCCAGTGCCTGCCAAATGTTGCAGACCAGATCAAAATCAATGCAAAGTGGTGGTAACCAGCAACAGATTTTAATGTATAATACACAACTCGCTGTCAATGTAACGTGCAGGCATGTCGTGAAGTACAATGTGTTCCCCCTGCCCAGCTTACTAGGGCCAGGTCAGAATATACCACGTCGAGCATTCCTGGCTTCCATTACATTAGGGTGCATGCAGTCACCCAGGGATAGGATCTAGACCAAGGGAATTATAGGAATTAGCTAAGTATCACAGAAATCTACCAAGACCCTGTCTTCAGACTGGCACATGTTGAGGATTCTGTTCAGAGCACTGGAGCCAATAAACACTGCTGTAACCATGGGCAGGCTAGGCAGTGCAAACACTTATTACTTTGAGGTATCTGACCATATTCACTTTTCCGCTGTAGAGGCCAGATGTTGGAGCACAGCACTTTTCTTTAACCTTTAAACAGAATTGCAATGCTTCATTGTAAACTTTTCAACCAGTTTATTGATGTTTTCCTAGAACTAACAGTATAGAAAGTATTGTGACAGATGTACAATCAGGTCCTGATACTCAGGAGTTGATGATTTGCAGTCAGTCTTGGTTCTTTGTGTGAATACTCTATCCAGTTTCCAAACAGTTAAGAATGGGAAAGATCTCACCTCCGGTGTGGATGCTTATGAATTACACAATCATCCCCAGTAACACTTGAATTTTATTTCACTAAGAAAATCTGCCAGGGCTCTCTTGAGAAGCTAAAAAGAAAAAAAAAGCATATCCAAACATCTGGTGAGCTGTTTTTCCAAGAAGTTGGTCTTATTTTTCCATGGTATTATAAACATTCAGAGCTTGGCGTCAGTCGGCAGATATAAAGCAAAATCAGATTGGGGCCATGCAGGCACAGAAGCTGACCTGTGGCCTCCTTCTCTCCGATTACTGCTTTTTTAATGCATTAATGCTGGAGTTTATCACTCTGAACTCTGAGAGTCGCACATGTAGCAGCTAGAAATATGC
Source organism: Glandirana rugosa (assembly GCA_018402905.1). Taxonomy (NCBI): domain Eukaryota; kingdom Metazoa; phylum Chordata; class Amphibia; order Anura; family Ranidae; genus Glandirana; species Glandirana rugosa. The sequence goes on from BLSH010476405.1 coordinate 258,186, forward strand.
CAGTGGAATGAGCTATAGCCATCCATTAACCTTGTCACCTGTGCTTTGCCGCCTCTTCTTTTTCAGCTACAACATATGCACACAATCTATAGTAAAGCTTGGCTTCTATACAGGTTTAGAAGGGGATTTTGCATGGCAAATACATAAGTGGCCTAGAAGGAAAAAAAAATACAGGAAGGTGAAAAGGGTATTATTGTTCTAAAAGTGATCACAGCTACAGCTAACTTTCAAGAAGGTATTGTTGTTAGGTCAGAATATCTCTTGCTATAGTCTTTAACTTAACAGGTGTCAGAACACTATATTTTCAAATATGAGTATTAATATGTTAATTGAATAATTATTTATTTGGTGTGTGGGTGCAGGTGTATGGCCCCGAACATGGGTCCAGCTGCATGAACAAATGACTCATTCACACGGCCAGAGTACCTGTGTAAATGAGTCCTTTTATTATTATTATTATTATTTTAAAAAATGTTTTTATTTTATTTGATTTTTTACACAGGGAACGTGATTGAATAAACAGACCCTTTCTCTGCACTGTTCTGTGGGTTTCAGATAAAATTGTAGAAAGGTATTCCTTTTGGCCACTGTGCCACTCCGCAGATTAGAGGGTTTTTACATAATCGATTTTTATTGCGTTTTAACTAGGCTTGGGCAAACAACAAATGATAAAGTTAATACACTGTACATCTTAAGCACAGTGTCTGACAAAGTTGAGAGATCCATACAGTTAAACATATACAGGGTCACCATGAGCATTTCAAACTTTTGGGTGCTGTATGCTATGTTATCTACATTGGAGGCAGTACAATGTCAACAATAGACTGAATACAATTATTGAATACAATAATAAGGTTGCTACAAACTGGAATACCAAAAGTATATAAACAGATTTAAGAAAAATAAATGAAAATAGAAAAAAAACAAAACCGAAAGAAGGGGGAAATGAATGCCATGTGCCAGGAAATGGTCATAGGGTTTAATTCTAATGAACATATTATAGAGGAAGTGTGGGTGTGCTCTATGCCATAATAAACAGACTTCGCATCAGACAAAAGTAGTAATGCTGTATAAGGCCTTCATACTCCCAGTACTTACATTTCAAGTATCTGTATTTTCTCAGGAGTAGTACATCCATCCTGCCCATATATTCCTAAACATGTCTTCTTTGTTTTTACCAGTGTGAACCTAGCATTCCACATCCAATATATTATTTTCCTCTCTCTACCAGTCCAAGATGGTGAACAAGTGGTTTGTTTCCAAAATTTTGGAATTAGGCTTTTAGTGGCGTTAAAGCAGTTATTGCAGTCTGTAAAAAAAAAAATTAAAAGTCAGCAGCTACAAATACTGTAGCTGCTGACTTTTAATATAAGGACACTTAACTCTCCAGGAAAGTCGGCACCCCTAGTCGATTCGTCATTTGGCTTCCGGTGCAGGCTTCACAACCTGTTTCCTACTGCGCATGTGCAAGCTGTGCTGCGCTTTCGGAATGGTCTCATCCATTGTCTTCTGGGGCCTCATTTTCCCAGAAGACAGCAGGGGGACGAAGGAGGGGCCAGAAATTATGTAGATCTTACTAGGAAGTGGGAGCGGGTACCTGTCAAAACCCACTCCCCTCCTAGAAGGTCCAAATGTGACAGTGGAGGGTGCGAACAAGTGGAGCCTCTCCTTTTGGGCAGAGCTCCGCTTTAAGTAAGTGCAGAGTCATGGTGTTCTTATAAAACTTAAAAGATGAGGACGTGTCATAAAAGAGATAGTATAGTGATATACTTCTAATTGGTTTAAGGGTAGTCTTCTATATTCAAGGGAAGATTGAGTCCCAAAAGCTCCTGATTTTAGGACATGAACACCATATATGTGACCTTTTTGTTACAGCATCTCCAGCGCCTTGAATTTGCCCCTTAAAATATTTTTACAGTCCGCTTCTTTGAGACCCCGGCTGAAGCTAGTGACTGGCTCGACTTACTGTAAGTTAGAATATAAATGTTTAAGTGTTCCGCGCAAACGGATAAATTAATTTACTTTATGAGCTGCTACCGTCACCAGAAAACTCCACAATTGCGTCGTTTGAATAATATTGGTAAATTAGAGGTGAAACTGGCGCTGCTCAATTGAAAAACACAAAACCCAAAAAAAATAAAAACCACAAAAAATAATAATTATCCTTGATACAGAATTTCCAGCACGCTGGTATACAATACAAGTAAAGGCTATTGGGGTAAAAGTCCGTGGGATGGGGCATAAACCTTTACTTTGGCTGTCCTACAGTAGTATATAATGCATGGGGATGGTTTGCTTATAAAGTAAAAGTAAAAATAAAAAGATCTCAAGTGTATAAATCCTTGTGTTATAAATATAAATAACATGCATGTAAATCACAAGGTGAATGATTAAATAAACTTATAAATACATCATATTTAAATATATAAATAAAACATATGTTTTAAAACTACATAAATAAATGATAATAAATACTGTTGTGCAAATTAAAAATCATAAAGTGCCTAAAAAGCGATTAATGTGCAAAAATATGATTAATGTGCAAAAATATTTCCAAGAGCATAAGGATGTGTCAAACCAGAAAAGAGTGAAGAAAACTAAAGAAAATTAAAAAACAACATGAAACAGTCCTTAAATTGAAGTTGACAATCTCCTGGTGCTATAATTAAGGTGCTGTTAGAAGAGATGTCAAAGGTATCCTCAAACTGTGAAGTGCCAAAAAACAAATTTTCCGCTGTG
>BLSH010476405.1:299242-313967 GCA_018402905.1 Glandirana rugosa
CTCACTAGAAAGAAGAGATGTTTCTTCTACGGCCGAGGCCGGCCCCTACATCTGCCAGACTACAGGGATTCATCAGACCGTCTACATCCCCGGCCGGAGCCGGCATCTTCTTTGTAGAGAAGAAAGATCACTCGCTCCGGCCGTGCATAGACTATAGGGAGCTCAACCGGGTAACCATCAAAAATCGGTACCCGCTACCTTTGGTTCCAGAACTTTTTCAACGGCTGGGGTCAGCAACTGTCTTTACCAAACTCGACTTGCGGGGGGCATACAATCTTATTCGGATCAGGGAAGGAGACGAGTGGAAGATCGCATTCCGCACTCGGTTTGGGCATTACGAATACTTGGTGATGCCCTTCGGCCTGTGTAATGCCCCCGCAACCTTCCAACATTTTGTCAACGATGTGTTTCGAGACTTCCTGGATCTCTTTGTTATAATATACTTAGACGACATCCTGGTCTTCTCCTCTTCCTTGGAGGAACACCGCAGGCACGTCACTAAGGTTCTTGGGCGTCTACGGCAGCATGGCTTATACGCTAAGGCCCCTTTCACACTGGGACCGCCCGATCGTCAGCGGTAAACCGCCGCTAATTTAGCGGCGATCTTACTGCTGTAATAGCGGCGCTATACAGGGGTTAAAAGTGTCGGTGCTCGGCGCTCCCGATGTGGTGTAGAGCCGCTTCGGGAGCGCTGCCCATTCAATACAATGGCAGGGGCAGTGGAGGAGCAGTGTATACACTGCTCCCCACATTCCTGAAAAATCATGCTTGCAGGAGTTTAATGTTACTCTCGCAAGTGCACCGCCCTGAGCCGCCCCAGTGTGAAAGGGCACACTGGGTTGAATGGGGAGATGCTTTACAGGCGCTATTTAAGCACAATAGTGCCTGTAAAGCACCCCAGTGTGAAAGGGGCCTTAATGGGGAATTCTTCCCAATGATCACAAGTGTAAGGAGCATTCTTCCCAATGACCATCACACTAATGTATCATGAATTGTAGATTTTTAATCTTTAGCAGGGGTTCCCCGAGACCAGAGAACTATTTCAAGGGTTCCTCAGTGTTGAAAAGGCTGAGAAAGGCTGGCTTAGTGCATGAGGTAAAGCTTCACTTTACAAAGAATACTCAATCACATGCAAGGAAAAAAACATAATTTTTGCTTGCACACGATTGGATGATGGAAGTCAGCACAGCTCCCCTCATTTACTAAGCTGTGGAGCAACTTCACTTGCAAAATGCTCGGTCTATGTGCCTTCAAATAAATCAACCCCATTACATTTAGTACATACATTACATGTAGTAAAATCTAAAATGTATTTTCTAATTCGTTCATTGACGGATGCAGCCTCCTATTCTTGACATGTGGGTTTATGCACCTTTCACTAGGAGTGGACTAGGCAGAACGTAGTTCAGCTAAAAGCAGACACAGCCCCTCCCAGGGGGCAGTCCTCACTTGGCATAGCCCCTCCTGCCCTGCTCTGCAGCTCAGTTTTTTCTGCCTAGTGCAAAGAGTAGGACCTGGCTCCCTGCTGGGATCTGCGGTTCCTTGTTTTTTTCCTTTTTTCTCAAGACTTCTGATGAAGAATGCAATCACGTAGCCGGCTGGGTGACAGGCTGGATATCGTAGATCCAGGGAGTCTCCCAAGCGCGGCCGACGGATGCGTGCCGACCCTTAGCTGTACGCAGGGTCGACTACGGCGGACCTCGTTCCGTGCGGGGCGGCCGGCTGGTTAAATGTCCCACCAGCACACCTGGGACCGGGTCCCGGGGCTCGCGTCATGGGTGTTGCGTGGCCGGCAGCTCCCCCCGAACCGACGGGGCGGCAGGTCTGCCTCAGGTGGCTACCCGCTATGCCCGTCCAGAGTGGTGAGTACGCTCCCCCCCGCGGGGTGTGGGGGGGCAGGCAGGTGGTGCCCCCCTTCTTAGGACATAGGTGGGCTTGATCCTTCCTATCCCTTACTATTGCCCCCCCCCTGGGCTGTAGCTCTCCTGCCTGGCTGCGCTTCCCCCTGGGTGAGCTGCGGGCGGGTCGGTATGCCGGTACCTGGCCACCATTTTCCTGTAGCTGGCCGCGTATGTATCACGGCCGCCATTTTCCTGTAGCCGGCCGCATGCGGTATCACGGTCGCCATTTTGCGGTAGCCGGCCGCTTGTTTGACCTCTAGTGCTGGCCTCAGATTCGCTGGCTGGATGGGTGGTCCTGGATGTCTTGGCGCTGTGCCGTGCCGGAAGAGCTTCCTACATGTGGGGGACACGGAGCAGCAGCAGGGTGGTTACAGGCAGCTACAGCAGCACTAGCAGCAGCACCCAGGGTCGGTGTGGTGAGTCCTCCTGGGAGCCTCTGGGGCCCTCGTGCGGCAGCTTGAGGGGTGGTGTGGGGCTTGCAGTCCGGTCTGGCCTGTGGGTGTCTTCCGGGGTGCGGTGCAATGAAGCCAGAAGTCTCCGGAATTGATGGCCATCCTGGAAGAATGGTGAGGACTCGGAGCCTGAGGAGGGTTCTGCTGTGTCGGGGTCCCCCCTGGAGTTGTCGGAGGGTGAGCTCGGGGACCCCTCTGATGATGAGGATGAGCCCTCGGGGGCCACCGCGGCTCGTGAGCGGGCTTTGGTGGGCTCCTTGGTCTCAGCGGTCCGTGAGACGCTGAAGCTGGCCCCGGCTGCGACACAGGGGGCGTACACTTTGGGGTCGCATAGGCCGGCCCGAACACCTAAGGTATTCCCTTATTTGTCGTACTTTGATCAGTTTGTTTACAAGGAGTGGTAACGACCTCAGGGTTCATTCTCCATGCCTAAACGTTTTTCTGTGCATTATCCCTTTGAAGATACCCTATAGCAGAAGTGGACATCTCCGACGGTGGGCCCACCGGTGGCCCGTCTGAACAAGGCGACCACTATTCTGATGGAGGGCTCTCCATCCTTTAAGGACCCGGCCGATAGGAGGACGGAGGTGGTGTCCAAGGCAATGTTCCTGGTCGCAAGGTCGGCCATGAGGCCAGCGCTGGTGGCACAGGCGCTTACGGAATGGGCGGCCATTGTGCACCAGGCTTTGGTGACTCTCCAGGCCCCTCCGGAACCTGTGCAGATGGCGGACCAGCTGATTCAGGGCCTTAAGTACCTCTGTGATGCGGCCCTCGACATGGCTCCCATGCTGTCGAAAATGTCCATGTTCGCAGTCATCATTAGACGTCTGCTGTGGCTTAGATGTTGGTCGGGAGACCAGGCGTCAAAGAAGGGCCTGACGGACCTCCCTTTTGAGGGTGGTCGTCTTTTTGGGGCTTCCCTGGATGAGATCATCAAGGATTACACTGGGGGGAAGAGTACGTTCCTCCCAGAGCCTAGAAGGGGCAAGGAGCCCCGGCATAGTGCGGGCCCTTCCTTCCCTACTCAAAAGAGGTTTTTTCGTGTGCCACGCGCCTCGAACAAGGTCTCTCAGCCCACTAAGGCCTCCTTGGTGGGGCCATAAGTGTCCTTGGCAGCGTAAGGCCGAGAAGGTGGAGGAGAAGTTCCTCCTCCGCATGATGGGTCGGCCCCGCCCGTTCAGGTGGGGGGACAGCTCTTGCGGTTTGCGGACCAGTGGACCTCTCGCATCTCGGATCTCTGGGTGCGTGAGGTGGTTTTGTCCGGGTACAAGATAGAGTTCCGTACCCCGGACAGGTTCTTCGCCTCCAATCTGAGGCTTCCCCTGGGGCGATGGCAGGCCCTGTAAGTCCAGCTCCACCAGGGGGTGATTGTTTCGGTACCCTCTGCAGAACGTTTCCGCAGTTTTTATTCAAATCTTTTTGTGGTTCCGAAAAAAGATGGGGTCAGGCCCATCTTGGACCTAAAGGCTCTCAACCTCTTTGTGAGGGCGCAGAAATTCAGAATGGAATCTGTCCGCTCTGTGGTGGCAGAGCTTCGTCAGGGAGACTTCTTGGCCTCCTTGGACATCAAGTACGCATATCTGCACGTGCCCATATGTGCGCACCACCAGCGCTTTCTGCGCTTTACGGCAGGGGATCTCCACTACCAGTTTGTGGCCCTTCCGTTCGGTCTGGCCTCAGCCCCGCGGGGCTTCACCAAGCTCTTAGCCCCAGTGCTGGCTCTGCTGCGGCAGAGGGGCATAGCAGTGGTGGTCAATCTGGACAACCTCCTCCTGCGGGTGGAGTAGGCCTCAGCCTTGAGGGACAGTGTGGCCATCACCCTCAGTTCCTGCAGGACTTCGGCTGGGTGATCAACCTTCCGAAGTCGGTATTTACTCCGTTGCGCCGGTTGGAATATATGGGCTTGGTCCTGGACACGGAGCCGGCGAAGGTGTTTCTTCTTGCCGCCAAGATGTTGACGCTCCAGGTTGCAGTGCGGGCCCTGCTGTCCCAGCGGTGGTCCTCTCTCAGATTTTGCATGAGGGTGTTGGGGCTGATGGTCTCCACTTTCGAGGCAGTTCCATATGCCCAGAGTCACACTCGGTCCCTGCAGCGGGCAATTCTGCTGCGGTGGGACAAGTCTCCGTTATCCATGGATCAGGTGATCAGGTTGGATCACCGGACCCGATGTTCCCTCGCCTGGTGGCTGCGGGCCCCGGCCTTGGGGCTGGGGAAGTCGTTTCTACCCGTGGAATGGACGGTGGTCATGACGGATGCCAGCCTATCCGGCTGGGAGGGGGTCCTGGGGCTGTTGTTGACCCAAGGTCGCTGGTCCCCGGAGGAGTCCCGTCTCCCGATCAATGTACTGGAACTTCGAGCGATCAGACTTTGCCTCTCCCACTGGTCGGGGAGGTTGCACGGTTGTCCTTTTCGGGTCCAGTCAGACAACGCCACGGCGGTGGCTTACGTGAATCATCAGGGCGGAATGAAGAGCGTGGCAGCGGCATCGGAAGTAGCCCACATTCTGAGGTGGGCAGAGCTTCACGTGCCGGCAATCTCCGCCGTTCACATTCCGGGCGTCGAAAATTGGCAGGCGGACTACCTCAGTCGCCAAAGGCTGGATCAGGGAGAGTGGTCCCTGCACCCGGAAGTGTTCCACCAGATCTGTCAAAGGTGGGGCACGCCAGACGTGGACCTGCTAGCGTCCCGGCTCAATTGGAAGGTGCAGGCCTTCATGAACAAGGGATCGGTTGGCAGACGCGGTGGATGCCCTCGTGGCTCCGTGGTCTCGGTACCGACTGCTATATGCTTTCCCTCCGCTCCCGCGCCTACTGCGCAGGATAGAGGCGGAAGGGATCCCAACCATTCTGGTAGCACCAGATTAGCCCTCGGCGTCCTTGGTACGCTAACGTGGTGCTGATGGTGGTCGATGTTCCCTGGTGGCTCCCGCTTCGCAAGGACCTACTTTCACAGGGACCCATCTTGCACCCAGATTTCTGCCTTGGCGATTCTTTTTCAGCGTCCTTTGGTGACGCATTCATTGATTTGTACCTTTGTTCAGGGGGTTCGGCATGTCGCTCCCCAGGTACGGGCGCCTTTGGGACCTTAGTCTAGTCCTTTCAGTGCTTCAGAAGCCGTCTTTCGAAAATATCAGGGAAATTTCCCTGCAGCTGCTTTCGCAGAAAGTGGCCTTCCTGGTGGCTATTACATCCGCTAGGTGGGTGTCGGAGCTGGCGGCTATGTCCTGTAGGTCTCCGTACTTGGTCCTACATAGAGACAAGGCGGTTTTGCGCCCTTCTCTGTCTTTTTTTACCGAAGGTGGTTTCTTCTTTTCACATCAATGAGGACATTGTCCTTCCTTCGATGTGTCCGCGCCCGTCTCATCCTAAAGAGGTTGCTTTGCATTCCCTGGATGTGGTTAGGGCTCTGCATGTGTATCTGGTGGCCATGGCCTCTTTTCTGAGTTCGGATGCGCTGTTTGTCGCGGTGGATGGTCCGCACAAGGGGATGGCAGCCTCGTCAGCCACTATTTCCCGTTGGATATGACAGACTGTGACCCGAGCGTATGCTGTTCGGGGCCAGGAGCCCACCTTTACGGTCATGGCTCACTCTACCAGGGCGATTAGTACTTCCTGGGCTTTCCGACATCAGGCGTCAGTTTCTCAGGTGTGCAAGGCGGCCACTTGGACCTCGGTGCACACTTTTTCAAAATTTTACAGAGTTGATGTTGCAGCGTCCGTGGATGCTGCTTTTGGCCGCAAAGTTTTGCAGGCGGTGGTGTGAGGCGTGTCTGGCACCTCCCGGAGAACTCTTCTGTTGGGTACTGTTGTTATTGTTGCCCACCCCTCGTTGTGACACTGCTTTGGGACATCCCCACATGTCAAGAATAGGAGGCTGTGTCCATCAATGAACGAATGAGAAAATGGGATTTTTTGACTTACCTTAAAATCCTTTTCTCTGAGTTCATTGACTGACGCAGCACCCACCCCTCTTTTGTTGAGTTTGTACTGCTTGTTACGAACTGAGTTGCTGAGCAGGGCAGGAGGGGTTATGCCAAGTGGGGACTGCCCCCTGGGAGGGGCTGTGTCTGCTTTTAGCTGAACTACGTTCTGCCTAGTCCACTCCTAGTGAAAGGTGCATAAACCCACATGTCAAGAATAGGAGGCTGCGTTCATCAATGAACTCAGAGAATAGGATTTTACGGTAAGTCAAAAAATCCTATTTTCTCCTGTCATTTAGCCATATTTTTAGAGACTTTTTTGTGAATATACAAGCATATACATAATTTGCTGCAAAACACCTCCCAATAACTCTAACCATAATACAACGTACATGCATATCACAATAGTCGAATCCCCTGTTAGAACATATGTCACATGTAGTGGGGATACTTTACTTTTTCACAATTATTTTTAGAGATATCTTCCCACTGACAAGTTCCCAGTGACATTATTGATCTTTTTAGCTAGCTATAAGGGGGTAATTCTTCCCAATGACCACAAGTGTAAGGAGCATTCTTCCCACTGGCCATCACACTAATGTATCATAAGTTGTAGATATAGTCATTTTTAGCAAGGTGTTCCTGAGAGTGGAAAAATAATTCAAGGGTTCCTCTATATTGAAAAGGTTGAGAAAGCAGTAGCGGCCCGTGCATTGAGGGTGCACGGGGCCACCCCCTATCCCTGCCGCTGCCCCCTATCCATGTGCCCGACCCCTTTCTTGACGCCGGGTGCATGGATTACTATGGTGGGGATAGGCGGGGGCGTGTGTTTGTTGAAGCACCTGATTAGAGTCAGAGGCTCTAATAGGCTTCAAAATTGGGTGTGACCATAGCAAATGAATTTTCGCTATTTTCACACTACAGTGCCTCCCCCCCAATCAGGAGTCAGGTCGATGAGACCTGTTACCTGATTGGCCAAAGCCCCAGGTGAGCCTATTGGATGCCTAGCGCATTGGAAGGGGAGACACCGGAGCCGCCACTGCCTGTAAACCCGCAGGGAGGAGGAGAAGAAGAGGAGAACACAGCACACCACACTGTCAGCAGCACGCCCTGAATCAGTAAATATCAGTCCTACCGGACCTCCTGTGGGAGGGGGTGCCCGGGGGGATAGCTGCCCTCAGTGCCTTGAGCCCCCTGCCTCCCAGGTGCAGGGTGCGGGGGGGGGGGTGATTGCATCCGCACCCACCAGCCACCACTGCCTGAGGCTGAGCTGTATACCCTGAGGCTGAGCTATATACCCTGATCTGTGATGTGGAGCTGTATACCCTGAGGCTGAGCTGTATACCCTGAATCTGAGCTATATACCCTGAGGCTGAGCTGCATACCCTGAGGCTGAGCTGCATACCCTGAGGCTGAGCTGCATACCCTGAGGCTGAGCTGCATACCCTGAGGCTGAGCTGCATACCCTGAGGCTGAGCTGTATACCCTGAGGCTGAGCTGTATACCCTGAGGCTGAGCTGTATACCCTGAGGCTGAGCTATATACCCTGAGGCTGAGCTGTATACCCTGATCTGTGATGTGGAGCTGTATACCCTGATTCATAATATGGAGCTGTATACCCTGATTCATAATCTGGAGCTGTATACCCTGATCATTAATGTGGAGCTGTATACCCTGATCTGTAATATGGAGCTGTATACCCTGATCTGTAATGTGGAGCTGTATACCCTGAGGGAGGGGTCAAAAAGTAAGGGCGGGGTCTGCCCCCCCATCCTAAAACTTCACCAGCTGCCACTGTGAGAAAGGCTTCTTGAAAGTGTAACTAAAGGCAAAACATTATTTTACATTTCGGATAGAGAAATTGTTGCCATCTGTGTCCCATTGGGGAGATTTGCCTTCACTTCCTGTCCCATAGCCAAAACAGGAAATGAGAGGAAATCCTCATTAGAAAATGTACCCTTTTATGGGGACAACCCAAAATTCTGGATTTTCTTTTCATTTCACTTTCAATCATAATGGTGAACAGGACTAATAGAGAGGGTGAATCTCCCTAATGAGGGCATAGACAGCAGTAAAAACCTAATAGGTGTTTTAATACCTCTCAACTCTATCCAAACCAAAAAAAAGTTTTTCCTTTAATTATACTTTAAGTAAATACAAAATAACTTTACGAATGTCAAATACTGAAAGAAAATAGTATCAAAATCACACATATACAGTATTTCACAAAAGTGAGTACACCCCTCACATTTTTGTAAATAATTTATTATATCTTTTAATGTGAAAACACCAAAGAAATTACACTTTGCTACAATGTAAAGTAGTGAGTGTACAGCTTGTATAACAGTGTAAATTTGCTGTCTCCTCAAAATAACTCAACACACAGCCATTATTGTCTAAACCGCTGGCAACAAAAGTCAATATTCTGTGTGCCCACCATTATTTTCCAGCACTGCCTTAACCCTCTTGGGCATGGAGTTCACCAGAGCTTCACAGGATGCCACTAGAGTCCTCTTCCACTCCTCCATAATGACATCACAAAGCGGGTGGATGTTAGAGACCTTGCGCTCCTCCACCTTCCGTTTGAGGATGCCCCACAGATGCTCAGTAGGGTTTAGGTCTGGAGACATGCTTGGCCAGTCTATTGCCTTTACCCTTAGCTTCTTTAGCAAGGCAGTGGTCATCTTGGAGGTGTGTTTTGGGTCGTTATCATGTTGGAATACTGCCCTGCGGCCCAGTCTCCAAAGGTAGGGGATCATGTTCGGCTTCAGTATGTCACAGTACATGTTGGCATTCATGGTTCCCTCAGTGAACTGTAGCTCCCCAGTGCCGGCAACACTCATGCAGTCCCAGACCATGACACTCCCACCACCATGCTTGACTGTAGGCAAAACACACTTGTCTTTGTACTCCTCACCTGGTTGCCGCCACACACGCTTGACACCATCTGAACCAAATAAGTTTATCTTGGTCTCATCAGACCACAGGGCATCGTTCCAGTAATCCATGTCCTTAGTCTGTTTGTTTTCAGAAAACTGTTTGCGGGCTTTCTTGTGCATCATCTTTAGAAGAGGCTTCCTTCTGGGACTACAGCCATGCAGACCAGTTTGATATAGTGTGTGCGTATGGTCTGAGCACTGACAGGCTGACCCCCTACTCCTTCAGCCTCTGCAGCAAATCTGGCAGCACTCATACATCTATTTCCCAAAGACAACCTCTGGATATGACGCTGAGCACGTGCACTCATCCCCAAACTGTTCCCACAAAGTTAGGAGCATGAAATAGTCCAAAATGTCTTGGTATGCTGACGCCTTACGTGTTCCCTTCACTGAAACTAAGCTCAACCCCTGAAAAACAACCCCACACCATAATCTCCCCTCCACCAAATGATTTGGACCAGTGCAGAAAGCAAGGTCCATAAAGACATGGATGAGCGAGTTTGGGATGGAGGAAGTCCTGACATTAACCCGATAGAACACCTTTGGGATGAATTAGAGCCGAGACTGTGAGCCAGGCCTTCTCATCCACATCAGTGCATGATCTCACAAATGTGCTTCTGCAAGAATGGCCAAAAATTCCCATAGACACACTCCTAAACCTCGTGAACAGCCTTCCCAGTAGAGTTGAAGATGTTATAGCTGCAAAGAATGGGTCAACTCAATATCGAACAGTACGGACTATGACTGGGATGCCATTAAAGTTTGTGTGTGTATCCCAATACTTTTGGTAATATAGTCTTGGATGTTATAAGTTGCACTGAGTAAATACAACTGGATAAATTAAAGAGTATCTCTGTTTTCATTTCAGGCTGCAAAGCAACAAAATATGATTATTTCAAAAGGGGGGGGGTGGTGGTGATTCTTTTCTATACTCACTGTAGGTGCATCACTAAAGGTGTTCATCATGCTGTGTAAAAAAAAAAATTCCTACATAAACCGCCCTTAAACCTTTCTATGAAGAAACCCAGAGTTTCCTCAGGGCCAGACTAACCATTTTCTAACCACGTAGCACTCGGATCCCAAACTTACAGCGGGGATATTTTTTGAGAAGGGCTTGTTTATTGACCTGAGCACCCGTAACACGCTTAATGAGATAGACCCTATTTCATATTGAGCAAACTTTCAAATAAGAAATTTTGTGAACCATCCACAACATAGACAACAATATACACGTACTTTCACACCCTTTGGGACTCAATGCTCCTCATTGGACCTAGTGCCTCACCTGATCTCGACAGTTAATGCGTGTATGATCCAGTGTACACCCCCTAAAAATGTACCTTACTCCCAAGATTGGGGAGCATACCTTAACCAAAGCCTTACACCTGAAGAGCTAGAACAAATTAACCCTATATCTTTCAAATGCTCACTCAACTTCAATGTATGGGAGTCTAGTTACAGTGGATATAAAAAGTCTACACGCCCCTGATAAAATGTCAGGTTTCTGTGGAAAAAAAAATGAGACAAAGATAAATCATATCAGAACTATTTCCATCTTTAATGTGACCTATAAACTGTACAACTGTATAATATGGTTGCATAAGTGTGCACACCCTTAAACTAATACTTTGATGAAGTACCTTTTGATTTTATTACAGCACTAAGTCTTTTTGGGTATGAGTCTATCAGCAAAGTAATTCTTGACTTGGAAATATTTTCCCACTCTTCTTTGCATAAAAACCCCAAATTTGTCAGATTGCAAGGACGTCTCCTGTGAACAGCCCTCTTCAGATCACCTTACAGATTTTCAATCTGATTCAGGTCTAGGCTCTGGCTGAGCCATTCCAAAAATGTAATCTTCTTCTGGTGAAGCCATTCCTTTGTTGATTTGGATGTAGGGTTTGGTTTGTTGTCATGCTGAAAGTTGAAGTTCCTCTTCATGTTCAGGTTTCTAGCAGAAGCCTGAAGGTTTTGTGCCAATATTGACTGGTATTTGGAACTGTTCATAATTCTCTCTATCTTGACTAAGGTCCCTGTTCAGCTGAAGAAAAACAGTCCCAAAGCATGATGCTGCCACCACCATGCTTCACTGTGGTTATGGTGTTCTTTTGGTGATGTGCAATGTTGTGTTTTGTGCCAAACATATATTTTGGAATTATGGCCAAAAAGTTCAACCTTGGTTTCATCTGACCATAACACATTTTCCCACATGCTTTTGGGAGACTTCAGATGTGTTTTTGCAGAATTTAGCCGGGCTTGGATGTTTTTCTTGGTAAGAAAAGGCTTCCGTCTTGCCACTCTACCCCATAGCCCAGACATGAAGAATACAGAATATTGTTGTCACATGTACCACACAACCAGTACTTCCAGATATTCCTGCAGCTCCTTTAATGTTGTTGTAGGCCTTTTGGTGGCCTCCCTAACCAGTTTTCTTCTCGTCTTTTCATCAATTTTGGAGGGACTTCCAGTTCTTGGTAATGTCACTATTGTGTCATATTTTCTCCACTTGATGATGACTGTCTTCACTGTGTTTCATGATATATCTAATGCCTTGGAAATTCTTTTGTACCCTTCTCCCGACTGATACCTTTTAACAGTGAGATCCCTTTAAAAAAAAAAGTTTGTTTAAGTTAACATAGTGCACTGTGTTCGGGTGCTGGACACAGTGCACTATGGGACACGTGACGTTGTTGCAATCACATGATTGCAGGCGGCACGCTTCAATGGCAGGGTTTATTCCTGCCTTGTGGCACGTTTCTCTGCACCTCAAGCCACCCATTTGCTCCTGGTAGTGTCAATCAATCCCCGCCGTCCAATAGACGGTTGTGATTGATCTCGGAGGAGCCTTGGCATCACTTCTGGCCATGCAGAGAGTAGCGGAGTGATGCGACGGCTCCTTTCCCCAGCGTGGCCCGAGCGATTCAGAGGAGGAGGACTCGGAACAGCTTGAGGAGCTATCCAATGTATAGCACCTGTTGTGCTACATCATAAAGGGTAAAGTGTATATTCAAGGGGATATCACTATCATCTGGGTGGATAAAAAAAAAAACAACTAAACCACCTTTCACCTTTCCCAAAGTTCTCTGCTTTTGTAAACATGGAGCTGGTTTTGCTTTAGAATGGCTCCTAAATTCAGATCTGGTTCCCCTAAAACTGTTCTTGCTTTTATCAACATGATATCAGTTGTTTTGTTTTATTTTGCTGTCTGTGTGTGTCCCCAGCATGGTTGATTCCCCTTCTCTTTTTGTCCTGTTGACTATTGTAATTGAGACATACAATGACTAGAAATTAAAAAAAAAACCATAATCCCCAGGGACAAGGGCTGTGTTAGGGTCCAAAAAGCCTTAAGGCATGCATGGGTATGATGGTGTAATATGGTCCCCAACTGAAATAGGGGTGCTTGTTCCATATAAATTTAAGCTGGACCGCCCAATGAGTGAAGCCACTCTTTAGTATACACAACTAGTGGGTCTACAGTGTAAAATGTATTTGTATTTTTGTACCTGCAGTTTTGTATATTTCTGTTACTCTGCAGAGAGACCTGGAGAACCCACGACCTGCATCCCTCTTTTTTTTGGTGTTGGGTATTTAACCATAGGCTCCAATGAGCTCAAGAAATATACCAGGAAGAACTGAAATACAGTTGTTAGATTCTTCTTTCACCAGTACTTACCCCAAGATCAGTTGGCCTTTCATTCTACGTCACACACATAGAAGTACCACTGTTTCCCAATACAATTGCAACTGGCTGAATTATTATCCTGATTATTATTCGTCCTTAAAGTGAACCTGTGCTGCATTTTACTTTTTTAAAAATAAAACATTATGCCCCCAAAAAATGTTGTCTATTACCTTTTTTAGAATAAAAAGTTACCGTGTCCTTATTTTCAGTGGCTTTATGACTAAGCACTAAAACTGCTATTCCTGAACAGTACCATCATTGGCCATTGAGGCAGTGGATTGGCAAGTCAGGTTCTGATAACAAAGCAAAACCAAATCAGAGAGGTCACAGATGGGGCTTTTCTGGATAATAAAAGGTAAAATACATCCCCTAAGTGTCCTGTTACCCCAGGGTCGGTTAAAAAATAAAGTCAGCGGCTTTGTCAAGATGATCGTTTCTATTTACCTTGCTGTCATGTATCTTAAACTGCTGCCACTTCACTGTTCCTGGTTGCTGCAGGTATTCCACACTTTGTTTGTTGCTGCTATAGATTTATGCGATTCTTGCACATATTTGTTGCTGCTATAGATTTATGCAATTCTTGCACATGTTTATTGCTGCTATAGATTTATACGATTCTTGCACATGTTTGTTGTTATAGATTTATGCAATTCTTGCACATATTTGTTGCTGCTATAGATTTATGCGATTCTTGCACATGCTTGTTGCTGCTATAGATTTATGCGATTTTTGCACATGATTGTTGCTGTAATAGATTTATGCAATTCTTGCACATATTTGTTGCCGCTGTAGATTTATGCGATTCTTGCTCATGTTTGTTGCTGCTATAGATTTATGTGATTCTTGCACATGTTTGTTGCTTCTATAGATTTATGCGATTCTTGCACATATTTGTTGCTGCTATAGATATATGCGATTCTTGCACATGTTTGTTGCTGCTATAGATTTATGCGATTCTTGCTCATGTTTGTTGCTGCTATAGATTTATGCGATTCTTGCACATGTTTGTTGCTGCTATAGATTTATGCGATTCTTGCAAATATTTGTTGCTGGTATAGATTTATGCATTACGTATTTGCACCGGAACAATTGCACAGTTTTATTATTAATTTCTTAAGCACTTAGCACTTTATACACATTTCGTAGTTTTAAATATATATTAGCAGCGCCACGCCCACATTTTTATAGCTTCAGTGCTTTACTAAGTCCACTTCTGGTAATTCTGTGAATCTACTGCCAGATATTATAACCCCTATCACTTTGTCAAATACTCTGTGAGCAAAAGGTGACAATTAGATCTTGTTTAGTGCTGAGGCAGTAAAAAAAAAACAATGCAAAAAGCCATTTATTAGTAAATCTTTTATGCTGACCTTATATACAGCAATTTTTAGGTAATTGTATTCACTTTTACCCAGCTTTACATACTTTAACAACAAGTATCAAACAGATCAAGGCAATCCAATGTTAACCAATTTGTTTGAAGGCTTCTTGGGAGGGGTTGAAATTCCTTTGTAATAAATTGGGCTGATAGACTTATGCCAGCATAAGGCAGCCCATAGATGAGTCATATTTTTCATTCATCCAACAGGTTGAAGAAAAAAATGACAGTTCCTCTATCTATACACTCGATGTGGAAGGGGGAAATCCTCCTCACTGTCTGTGCAGCAGAAATTGGACAGAAGGGTAGACAAGTGACATAGTCACCCTATCAAATTCTATTGGTATACGATATACAGAGCACGGTGTATGATGTGCAGCCTTGTATATGATGTACAGCCGTATTCAGATAGTCGGGTTAAATAATGTTTCCTTAAAGTTGGGGAGGGTTCTTC
>BLSH010476405.1:331263-355612 GCA_018402905.1 Glandirana rugosa
TTTTTTACAAAGCCAACATGAATGGATACTAACCATCCGTTTTGTCCATTGCCAGAACCGTGCTCAGAACTGGATATTTTCTTTTTTATTCTGCAGTCATGACTTCGTCTGCCGCCCCTTAAACTTCTTCTTCATGCAGGGCGGGAGGGAGGGAACAGCACCGGATTAAATACACCAAATTCAGGTAAAGACTCTTTCCCCTAACAACTCACCATAATTCTTAGGCCACGACAAGGGAGGGAGGGCGGGACGTACTTCTTCTTCAAATTCCCCGCCGTCTGCTTCAGTACTGACGTCTTATTTTTTCTTTTATAGGTCAAGACTCGTGCCAAGACCGTTACCTGTTTTGCCTACCAATCATAGGTAAGTACAACCGAAACATTTTTTTTAAATTTTTTTTTTAATTAAAACAACCATGCTTTATTACAATAAACTTTTCTACCCTTGTCCCATATGTGCACGGAGGGGACATTCTGCCCCTCCATACACATTCAAGATGGCAGCTTCATTGGCTGAAAATGATAGGAGGGTTTACTACCACTTTAAGTAAGTATGAATGCACTGTATAGAATTCAGTGAAAGCAAAAGAGCCAGCTAGTGTTCATTGCACTAATCAGTAGTTTATTCACTTTGCATAGGCATAGCATCTTACTAGTTTATGGCGGAAATATTGAATGTTGTGACTCACAGTTCTAAATGTAATTCTTGCTTTTTATCTCTAAACATTTAAATAATACAGCAGTTCATTTTCTTAGATAGTCATATGCATTAAGTGGCTCATTAACTTACTAGAGGTATGCCTATTTCTCAGATTGTGTATGCAAGAATTATAGTAATATTTTATTTTCTTTAAAAGAAAGTGATAAAAAAGCTTTTTCTTGCCTTATACGAAAAGCAAATATAGAAATTTGTGTGCTATACCTCAGTTTACCATCTACAGAGTTCAGACAGATATGCAACATAGCCAATGGCCTAGAACGGCAGGGTTGTTGGCATGCTGTCTTCCCTGCCTTGCCATGTCTTTTTGTGCACTATAACTTGCCAGAAATCTCTATGGAATTTAATGTAAAATAATATAAAAAACAGGATTATTCAGGCTATACAACTACACAGGCATTAGACATGTTTTCCTTGTTTGGGGAAGTATAGAAAAATGTAGACCCCCTGTCAGGTTTTATTGCTGATTTTATCTTATGAGTGTCACTGGGTCAGAAAATCCTAATTTGAGCTATAAGATATTGCCATGTTTTATACTTGCTTTCCATTTTTATAGGGATTTATAGGGATTGTAAAGCTTTATTTTGTTAATTAAAATAACAAACTTGTTATACTTACCTGCTCTGTGCAATGGTTTTGCACAGAGCCACCCCAATCCTCGTCTGGAGTCTCCTGGAGGCGCTCTGGGCTCCATCCCCCCTCTGAGTGCCCCCATAGCAAGCCACTCTGCTCCGATCAGCAGGGGATCTGTGAGCTGATCCCCTGCTGATTGGAACAGAATCCACCTCATGTGAAAAGGTCCTAAGTCTGCCATACTTTAAACTATAGTTTAATATCTTTTTATTCCCAGAAACTTTACTCAAGGCTGGAGAAAGTATCTTATTTTATATGCCACAACTTTTTTGTTTTATTACATTTGGTGATAGTGGTACAAGTTTCCCGCCACATTACACATAATATCTGCTACCAATTCTGAGCTATGCTAGGGGTGCAAGACTAATATATGATCCTATTTAGATATCTCGTGTATATCTCATTTAAAATAAGATGTGTTTTAGTGCTGTTGTGCGCTGCTTGTTATCAGTGCTGCCAGTATCCATATAAAAAAACTCCATAATATCTACCTCAAAAAAAGAAAAGGGGGTTTGGACTTTGAAGGTGCCACATTAGTATGAGTCTGAGACTATATATTAAAATCATGCAATTTGTATTTTATTCTGTATACAAAAAAGGACAAATCATTAAAACAATTCCTTCTGAATTTTTTGTGATGCAGAGAGTTCAGGCCCTGAATTTTGTGCGTTATGTAATCCTGACCCCTGAACTCTGTGTGTTATGTAATCCTGACCCCTGAACTCTGTGCTTTATGTAATCCTGAACTCTGTACGTTATGTAATCCTGACCCCTGAACTCTGTGTGTTAGATAATCCTGAACTCTGTGCGTTATGTAATCCTGACCCCTGAACTCTCTGCACTACTGAGAGCTCAGGAATAAAACTTTAGGTATCTCACAGATTGTGGCTTGTATCTGTCATCCCCAGGGTCCAACATTGTTTCAGGGAGCCTGGTAGACTGTAATCTTCACAGTGTACAAGCTCCAGTTAATCACACCGTACAAGCATCAGTTAAAAAACGGCACTGGTAGACCGATCTGCGTGAGTTTGTCCATTTATGCTGCCACGCACGTGCAGGCCACTCCAGCTGGGCTGTGCCAGTGTCAGTCCAAACCAAAATGGCATGACTGGAGTGGCACAAATTGCTGTGCACGCACAGAGCGCTCTACTCATGCCCTTTTTGAACTGACACTTGTGTAGTGCGATGAATTTATGCCTGTGCATGTGAAGTTTGTGGTGTCAGTTCCCAGGGACAAATCCATTGACACCTGTTTCCACAGGGACAGACAACTCACACCGGGGACTATCCCCTGGAAACAGGGATGGATGGTAACATTATACTAATAGCTCACATAACATATGGTTGGCATCACAAATGGGCAGGTCAGAGCAATCACCATGCAACTAACACCTGTTCTCTACCCATGTTGGCTTGGCCCAGAGGCTAATATCAGCCTCATGGTAGAAAAGACGACACCCTATATATGCTATCTCCTCAACCGCCGTGACTAGAGGTTGACCGATAGGTGTTTTCTCTGACTGATGCCAATGCCAATATTTAGAAATTGCGGCAGCCGATGGGCGATGTATGATGCCGATATGTTGGGCCGATTTTTCTTTTTTTTTTTTTTTTACATTCATCTCATAAAATCTAACAGTTAAGTAATAAGTAGTGATACAGAAAATTTCTTAAATTAAACATTTATTAAACAACACAACAAGCCTCCAATCAGTGCACTTGTATGTATCATTTAAATATAAAAAGCTATGTATTTTAAATATTAAATATACAAAAACAGGTAATCAACATTTTTGGCAAAAAAAAAAATGGGCTAACTTTACTGTTTAGTTTTTTTTTTAATTCATTAACCAGTTGCCGACTGCCCGCCGTGGATTGACGGTGGTAACTTGGCTTGATATCGCAAACCGCCGTCACCTGATGGCAGCTGCGAGACTGCATATCGTCAGCGTGCCGCCGGAGGCACACTCGCATGTTCACTGTGTAGAGGGGCAGCCAGGGAGTGGGTAGGGCGGACTCGATGTCCGCCGCGCACCGGCTACTCGCAATCGCTCCCCAGCAGTGACAGAACAGGGATCCGTGCCTGTAAACACACGGATCTCCGTTCAGACAGGGTGAAAGGAGTGTGATCGTATGCTTCCTGTAAATGGAAGCAACGACAACTTTCCTCCCCCAGTCAGCCCAGCCCCCATACAGTTAGTATCACATCCCAGGGAACACAGTTAACCCTTTGATCGCCCCCTATTGTTAACCCCTTCCCTGCCAGTGACATTTACACAGTAATCGGTGCATTTTCATAGCACTGATCGCTGTATAAATGCCAATGGTCCCAAAAAAGTGTCCAACATGTCCGCTGCAGTTCCGCAAAAAATCACAGATTGCCAGGGCGTGGCTGAGTGCGGCATGCAGTAAGAAGTGCTGGGGCTAGCTCCGCTGTGAATCCTGTAGAATCCTTCTAAAAGCACCACCATCCTGCACTGTGCGGACTGGGGAAACACTGCATTGGGTCCCGTAGCTGATCTCCTCTCCTCGGCTGGGTGTATCGCCGAGCTACCATGACGAAACAAGGTCAGGGGCCTAAGCATCCACCCGACACCCCAGGCCCTAATTGTGGCCTACCACCCCACTCTGCTAAGGAAGCAGCCCAACGCCTATTTGCTAAAAACAATGCCGGGAAAGACCCACGGCTGCTGCGGTTGCCAGATCTGGAGGGGGAATTCCTGGATGAGGAGATGGATTCCCTGGATGGCAGGCCTCTGGCACCTGGCTGACACTCCCGCCTCTACACATGTGAGTACTGGGCCCCATGTTGCCATTATGGTGGCAGCGCCGCAGCATGATAGCGCTGACCCCAAGCCAACATTGAGAGACATTTTTGCAGCAGTGACTACATGTAATTCCTCTATCACAGTCCTAACAGGGGAAGTGAAGATTATAAAGGTGGAAATACCTTTAATCAGGCATGATATGCAGAAACTGCGGGAGTGCACCTCTGCCCTGGGAGGCGGCCTCGGCATGTTGGAGGATGAGCGGCAGCCCCTGCAGAGAGATGTCAGACATGTACAATCGGTTGCTACTACCAACGCATCGTGGCTGGAAGATATGGATAACCTCCTGCTTTGTAATAATGTGCGGGTGTGGGCATAGCGGAGCGGGCGGAAGGGTAATAACCCAGTGGCCTTTATAGAGGCCTGGCTTCTGGACACCTTTGGCAAAGACACGTTCTCACCCATGTTTGCAGTGGGAAGGGCCCATAGCGTCCCAACTCGCCCACCTCCGCACGGGGCCCCTCCGCGTCCTTTTCTGCTCTGTCTCCTGAATTATGGGGACCGAGATGCGGTGCATACTAGCTCATTATGCTATTGTCTTGCAGGCTGTCATTTTTTTTTTTCAAATGGGTAGACAACAGCATTAATGATTTCCGATGCTTGATTGCAGCAACGTACATTCCCCCACCCTTGTCTGTGGAGCCTATCAAGAAACTAGCACGGTTTATGGCCCTGCACCCCAATGTGCCTAAATCCATGTCCTGTGAGGATGGCTCCCGACAGAAATGTTTTTGCAGCCCTGTTATCTGAACAAGAACTCCATGATGTGTGGAGGGAGAGGCATCCTACAGAGAAATGCTATTCTTGCCACTCTGCCACATATGGTGGACTCTCACGTATTGACTTAGGTCTGGGGAACGAGGCTACTATGCAGCGAGTTTTGGATTCTGCGTATGAGCCTCGGTTGATATCGGATCATTCCCCCCTTTGGGTGCAAATGGAAGAAACAATGCCAATTAACCGGCTACTGTGGTGAGTAAATCCCTTTTGGCTGACTTTGTTACCGTCTCTGGATGGTATACAGGAGGCCTTGACGGAGTTTTTCCAATTTTTTTTTAACAGAAAGTTTTTATTGAACAAAGCAGCAGTACAATGGGAATCAAAAACAGAACACAGGTTATGTATACATACATATAACTCAGTACAAGCCAGTGAAATCAAATTTACTCCCGTCAGGGGGGAACCCCCCCGTCGACCCGAACAACAGATGGGTACATGAAATGATAAATTCATATTAGCTCTGCCGGTCAAGCAGTCCAGCCAGCGAGAGATCCTGCTACAGTTGGATGGGATATTAGGATTTTATATCTCCCAGTGGCCCAAGAACCAACTCGGGGGGGGGGTCCAGCTCCACAACCCAAGGGGCGGCTCCAAGAGGAGGAGCAGCCGGCCCTTCAGGCTCCCAGCTCCCAACCACCATGCCCATCCCTACCCGCAGGCATCTATTGAGCCGGACCATACCTTGTCGAACTTGGCTGGGCACTGTCTACTTTCATACGTTAGGGGGAGGACGGAACTGACCGACGCCCTCCAATTGGCACTCGTGGGAGGGACTGCAGACTTCCACTTGAGCAGGATCTCCCGTCTGGCGTAAAACAGAGAGAAAGTAATACACAGTTTAACATATCTGTCCCCCCAACCTCTCCCAAGTGACTCAACAGGAGAATCAAAGGGTCCTTAGGTATATGCACACCGCTAAGGTCGCTCAGAAATGCGGCCACTTCCTCCCAATACCCCTGGAGATCAGGGCAGGACCAGACCACGTGCCAAAATGAGCCCTCTTCAGTTTTACATCTAGGGCATAGGGGGTCCCTAGAGGGGTGAATGCGGGCAAGCCGTTTAGGGGTGTAGTAGGCCCTGTGGAGAATTTTGAGCTGTATGAATCTGTCCCTAGCCGCTATTAAAGAGGGAATGAACCTAGAGACACTTTCCTCCCACTCCTCCTCTCCCATATGTGGGATATCCAACTTCCAGCTCTCCTCAAGCTTGCTGAGCTTGGCCGCATGGGCCACTGTAAGGTGCAGGTAGAAAGAGGACAACAGCTTCCCCATTACGCTGGAGATGAGTAGATGCTCAATGGGGTCCGACTCCAGCACTAGAGGATCCGTGAACTGGGCCCCGAAGGCGTGCTTCAACTGCCAATATCGGAACCCGTACAACCGCGGAATGGAGAATTGTCATCTCATATTCTCGAACGGCATGAGCTTCCCTTCTGTCACTATTTGCTTTAACGTAACTATGCCTTTCCTCGCCCACAACACAGGGTCAGGAATACTGTATAAGTGAGGCAGAGTGGGGTTGCCCCAGAGTGGCATATGTGGGGATATTTGATTAGGTTTTTGGTAGATGGCCCGAGCCTCTCCACACCCTGAGTGTGGTTTTCATGGGTGTCGTCAGGGAGGGAGCAGCCCTCGGCCCCCGAAAGGCCAGCCTGCTCAGGGCCGCATAAGATCCCAGAAGGGCTGCCTCCAGGGTCAACGCAGGATGCTGCCTGGGCTGGGAGAACCACCAACGTACCGTCAGAAGCACCGCGGCCCAATAATATAGCTGGAAGTTCAGAAGAGCCAGGCCACCCTCCGCGAGGGGGAGGTACAACACCCCCCTTGCAACCCGAGGGGGTCTACCAGCTCAGACAAACGAGAGCAACTGTGTCTCTAGTCTTTTAAAGAAGCCTTTAGAAATGTGGATTGGTGTGTTGCGGAAAAAGTACAGATACTTGGGGAGGAATACCATCTTGAGCAAATTAACTCTACCCACTGGGGTCAGGGGTAGCGAGCGCAACGACGCACACTTCGTCGCCAGCTGTGCCATTAGAGGGTGTAAGTTATTGTCTACGTAGTCTCCTATATTTACCGAGATCTTCACACCCAGGTATGTGAAGCCCTCCACCCACTGAAGAGGAGCCTGAATATCACCGCGAGGGGTCGAGGGGCTTAACTGGAAAAGGACCGACTTGTCCCAGTTGATCTTAATACCTGGATAACACCCGAATTGTTCAAATAGCTGGAGGGCCGCCCGCAGAGAAGGACCAGCGTCCGCCAAATAGAGCAAGGTGTCATCCGCATACAGGGACAGTTTTTCCTCCAGGGTTCCCACCCTCAGGCCCCGCACCTCCACATCAGCCCTAAGCCTGATTGCAAGCGGCTCCAGTGCGAGCGAAAAAAGCCCGGGTGACAGGGGGCACCCCTGGTGGGTTCCCCTAGTCAAGGGAATGGCCACCGAGAGGCATCCGTTCAGCTGCACCCTAGCAGGTGTATAGCATCTGAAGCCATGCAACAAAGCGAAGGCCAAAGCCAAACCTCCCCAGGACCTGCCAGAGGTAGCCCCACTCAACGGAGTGAAAAGCCTTCTCCGCGTGGAGTGAGGCCACAACGCCAACGTCTCCAGGACCCGTTCTATCTGTATGAGTGAAAAGTCTTCTAATGTTAATATCTGTGCCTCTCCCCGGCATGCAGCCTGTCTGGTCCGGGTGGACCAACACCGTGATGACCTTGTTGAGCCTAAGGGCCGGGACTTTTGCAAGGATATTGGTGTCTACGTTCAGCAGGGAGATTGAGCGGTAGGAGGAGCAGAGGGAAGGGTCCTTTCCCGGCTTGAGGATCACCAATATGTTGGCCTCGCCCATGGAGTCCGAGAGTAGAGCAGTTCCCCAGATGGAGCCCTAATGTGGGGGATACTGAGGCCACCTGACTGCTCCCTGGCCAACCATGCCAGGAGCCTACCCAATCTCTCCCCCTGCTCAAATATGCGCTGGGATTGTGCTAGCAGCTTCTTTTGGGTAAGAGAGCCACGGACCCGCATCACCTCCCTAGTTAGGGATTGAAGGAGTCTGTAGTCCTGGGGATGTCTCATGCGGACGAACATCATGCGGATGTCTCCTGGGCAGATACCGCCTCCTCCGCCGTGACCAAATCCCTTTTCCTGGCACATCTAACCCCGGCAATTATGGTCTGGTACTGGCCCCTAGAGTGTGCCTTACAGGCCTCCCAAGCTGTGGGAGCCGATACAGACTCCTGACTCCTGGTCACCCAGAAATTCCTCATCTCCGATTGAAATTTACTATCGACCTCCAGATTCGAGATCGAAAATCTGGAGAGCCTCCAGACCCTGACTCCAGGGTTGACGGACACGTCCAGAGTCAGGAGCATCGGAGCATGGTCTGAGACGCCCCTTGGTAATATCTTTATGTCCGTGACCCTAGGGAGGGCAGATCCCGCCACGAAGACCAAGTCTATACGGGAAAAAGTGCGATGAGAGGCAGAGTGACAGGTGAATTCCCTGGCGTGGGGATATTTCCTCCACCAGACATCCATAAACCCGTAGGTCTCCGCCCATGTTGCCAGGCCGGACCAACAGCCGAGAGCTTATCCACCCCAGGGTCAAGGACCATAAGAACGCATATATGTGGGTGGTGCACCTTCAGGAACTGGAACACAAGGGATCTCTTAACAGAAGATTTCAAACCCCTGGTGTTCCAGGACAGAATGTTAAGCGTAGTCACTGGACTGAGAGTGGAAGTGGGTTAGCGGATGGTTGTTGAGAGCTGCACCGGAAACATGGGGCCAGACCCGGATGGAATAAAACATAGAGGCTGACAATGGTAGATGCAGTAATACATAAACCCAGGCATCAAGTAAGAAACATCGTCTGCTGCAAAAACAATAAAACCAAAAACAAAAACCAACAACCGCCCTAGCAGGGCAACATTCCCCCCACCCATCCCCCTAGAACTGAGGAGGGTTTTCAACCCCATTCCCAATCAGCACGCCGGCTGCAAAGGGGGGACACCTGAACAAGGAGCAAGCTTTTCCTCCCAGACAACGCCGGGGGGAGAGGTAGAGCAGTCAGAGTCTTCGCTGTAAGAGCTTCCGCCAGTTAGTTCACACAAGTGTTGGGAATCGGTTCAATATAAAACTTGATAAATCAGGAATAAAGTCACCCTTGTGGCGGGGAAATATAAAATGATCCCATCATTGAGAGGCCCGCACAAACCCTCTGGATAAGTCCGTGAGAAGTCTAGATGTACTTTAGGCGTTAGTGGCTGCGGACTGCTGCATCTCCTGACCAAGTCAGGGGCACAAACTTAGGTTACAAATCCAAAACAGGCAACTGGTGAAGGCACAATGGGTGCAACACTAGTCCAGTCTCCCGGTGCCTGGCAGAATAAGCTGGCACCAGGGTTTTGTGGATCCCAGCCTGGATCCCTGGCGAGGCTCCCACCCCCGTCGGGCAAACACTGCTTGTAAAGGGGGACACGGAAGCCTCAGTAGAGAAAAAAGTAATGAACTATATCACGGAACAATTATAATCAGAGCGCTTACGTGGATTCCCCATCCTGGACCCGCAGTCGTGCTGGGAAGACGACGCTGTAGCGAATGTTCCGGGCTCTAAGTGCGGCCTTGACTTGATCGAAGGATTTCCTCATCTTCTGTGTCTCAATAGTATAGTTGGGGAATATCATCAGCTTGCAGTTTTGGTAGCGCAGCTCCCCTACTGCCCTTGAGGCCCGCAGAATTTCACCTCGGTCCCGGGAATTCAGCATTCTGAATATTAACTTATGTGGGGGGGATCCAGGGGGACCCGGTTTGGGGGGTATCCGATGGGGCCTCTCCACCACATAATGCGGGGAGAAGCGGGCCTCCAGGAGAAGGGCCCGCAGCATGTCCTCCACGAACGTGGCCGGGTGATTCCCCTCCGTTCCCTCTGCCAGGCCCACGATGCGGAGGTTGTTCCTCCGGTTCCTGTTTTCGGCGTCCTCCGCCCTATACTCCAAGGCCTTCACCTTTGTCTGGAGGGTGCGGAGCGAAGCCGTGCATTCCTGGAGGTCGTCCTCAGTGTGGCTGATCCGTTGCTCGGTTTCGGTAACCCTGGAGTGGATCTTATCCAGGTCTTGCCGCAGGATGCCGACATCCAGTTGGACCTCTTCAAATTTGGCCATCAGAGTGGACTGCCAAGTGGCTATGGCGGCCATGACCTCAGCCAGCCAGGGAGGCCGTTCTGCATCGGGGTCCATGCGGCCTGTCTGTGAGGCCCTGTGCCGCGCGGGTCTCCACGTGTGCGGCCGAGTGCTGCGGCTCCTCTATAATGGCTGGAAAGCAGATTTTCCTACCGCCGTGCTGCCCGGATGATCTCCTCCTCATCCAGACCACTGCAGCACCGCTAGCAGGTAAGTATCGCAGAGGGATCCGGAGAAACGGATGGTCGGCGGAGCTTAGGCTAGATGCAACCGCTCAGCACGCCATCTTGGACAAGCCCAAGTTCTTCCAATTTAATAGGAGATCGGTTTGTGCTGCTGTTGTGTGGGACTCCCTCAAGGCGTTTCTTAGAGGCTGTCTTATTAGGGAGGTCACAGGCATTAAACAGAGAACAGGGGAATGGGAGGGTAGAATTCATAAGGAGATGCAGCTTAGGGAGCAGGCGGTGGTAACCGACCCTACCCCATCTAATCAAGAAGCATGGCAGGAGGCTCAATCTCTATATAACTCTATTGTTATGTCTGCAGCAGAGAAGAGGAGATACTTTTTACAACAGGGATATTTTGAGGATGGCAAAAACACTGGGCACCTTTTTAGCACTGGTGGCGAGGGAGCAGCGTGATACTTCTACAATCACTGCTATTCGATCAATATCGGGGGGAGATTCACATTGTAATCCCAGACATAGTTGTTGATTTTCATCATTTCTACACTGATTTATATGCCTCTAAAACTAGATATGCCCCAGATGAACTTACATTGTTCTTACAGAACTGTCCCTTCCCTCGGTATCTGAGGAGGAAATAATTTCCCTAAACTCTCCAATTACATTGGAAGAATTGTCCGAAGCCTTGACGGAGGCTCCTCACCATAAATCCCTGGGCTCTGATGGCCTCCCAGCAGAGGTGTACTCCCACTACAGCAACATTATCCTCCCACCATTACTGCAGGCTATAACTGCGGCTTTTGGGAATGGTTTCCTGGCCGATAGTATGCAGGAGGTTATTATTGTGGTACTCCCCCAAACCGGGGAAGGATAGACTCCTGCCTGACTCATATAGTCCCACATCCCTGTTGAATCTGAACGTTAAGCTCCTAGTCCACTAGACTGTCTAAGGTTATTAGCAGGTTGGTCCATAGGGACCAATCTGGATTTATTCCCACTTCACTGCTCCACTGCAGATAACATTCATTGACTCTTTCTGAATATACAGATCCCAGTGGACAATCCTGGAGGTAGGACCATTCTATCCTTGGACGATGCCAAAGCTTTTGTGTGTCGAATGGCCCTACCTCTTGGAGATCCTGAACAGATTTGGCTTAGGGGATAACTTTATTCAGTGGATGAGGGTCCTATATTCAACACCTAGAACTAGACTCCGTATTAACAATAGTCTCGCTCCATCTTTCTCACTATATAGGGGTACCCGACAAGGGTGTCCACTATCACCATTATTGTTTGCATTGGCAGTGGAGCCCTTAGCAATCCTAATCCGTAATGATCCTAAAATTATAGGATTCCGTAGGTGACACTCAGAGGAAAAGATATCCTTATATGCAGACGATGCCTTACTATACTTAGGGGACACGGCTGCATCTTTACAGAATTTGATGGAGACTATTGTTGAATTTGGAAAGTTCTTGGGCTTCAATATAAATTGGTCTAAATTAATCCTGATGCCACTGGATCCATTAACGGCACCTCTACCGGCTGAGGCGGACCAAATCGCTATCGCACAGTCCTTTAAATACCTGGGGGTGGTGGTCTCCCCTGACCCCAATAATTACCTTCAGTTAAATTTAGGCCCCCTACTAGATAAACAACGGGAAAAATGTCTCAGTTGGTGTAAGCTCCCTCTCTCGGTGGTGGGATGAGTAAACTTAGTGAAAATGATCTGGGCACCTGAGCTTCTATACATTTTTCACAATTCACCCATGTGGATTTCTAACAGGTGGTTTAAGAGAATAGATTCCCAGATGCACAATCTCACATGGCGATGAAAGAAAGCTAGGATTAGCTTATCTACCTTGCAATAGTGATAGGATAGGGGGGTCTGGCAGTCCCACACTCTAAAATGTACTTTTTGGCCTCTCAAATACAGCAGATGGCAGGATGGGGTGAAGAAAATGTAGGGAATCCCATAGTGACACTTATAACTATGTCCAACCCTGCCCTAAAGGCTGTCTCTCATATGGAGATGGACCTGCCGAGCATCCCCTCATCCTCCCCAACAGCTGATCTCCTTAAGAAGGTGTGGAGGGCATTTAGGGAGGCTCTGTCTCTTGAAGGCCCGCTTGTATTTACACCTCTATGGAACAACCCTAGATACCTCAAATTACTTAAGTTGAAGGGATTCACTACATGGAGTCAAAAGGGGATTTGGTTCTTCCCGCAAATTTATTTCGGGATGGTCTTAAAATCCTATGAACAATTATGTACAGAATTTGGTTTACCATCAAGGGGATTCTATCAATTCCTTCAGGTTAGACATGCACTGCAGATACAGGGTCAAACACATACACTGGCTGTGGCTACATCTCCTCTGTTGCTTGATGTCCTCCGGGTGGATGCCTGGCGGGGCTTGATCTGGGAAACAATGGATTACCTATATAAACTCTATTCTTCTCAGAGAAAAATTGGCGTACACCCATAGAAATGCTGCTTCAAAATTTGAACTCATTTGGCGACCATGGTTCGATAAGCCCTGTCTTGCCCCACCACAGCTGGTGCTGGACAGGCTTTTGAGATTGTAACCCGGGGGGGGGGGGGGATGGTTGGGGAGAGGGACACCGACTGTTGGTTTTTATGGTTTACTGTGTTTGTTACGTACTTGACCTGAGAAATCTGATAGTGGACAAAGTGTATATTGATGACTATGATATTTGGTCTCAAGTGCAGGTTCTTAGGTGTTTTGAACTGTACTGTTATATATACATGATGATAGATATCTGTTTAACCAACCCTTATTTTATGGCTGTTTAAACCTGTCATTCGATTGGCTTGTAATTGTGCATGGTCAATTTCTGTATCAATGCAAAGAAAATCTAGTAAAAGCATTTTGATTTAAAAAAAAAAATCACAGATTGCCGCCATTACTAGTAAAAAAAAAACGCTGCAACTTTTGCGCAAACCAATCAATAAACGCCAATTTTTCTACCAAAAATTTGAGGGAGTACAGGCGGTCCCCGGGTTACAAACAAGATAGGGTCTGTAGGTTTTTTCTTAAGTTGAATTTGTTTGCAAGTTGGAACAGGTACATTATTTAAGTGTAACTCCAGCCAAAAATGTTTTTTTTAAGTTTTTTTGGATAGCATAGGGAAGGGGTAACACCCTTGTAAGGTTTGTTTTGCTGTCTGCGCTTCTGTTTAGAAGATTTTACCTCACTTTCTGTCCCTATGAAAATTGAATTTTGAAAATTTTGAGTTGTTGGGGAAACGGAAAATTGTATCAAATAATTACCGTAATTTTCCTTTCCTAACGCCAAACTCTGGCAGCATACTAGTGATAGAGCTCCGGCTCTTGACCACTCCCTCAGGACCAGTGAATAGCATAAAAAAAGGCATAGTTAGACACCACCCCATTCTTTGTAACAAGCTACATACCGAAACGCACAGAGCGGGCCTCTATGCTGCCATGGTTTGGCGTCAGGAAAGGAAAATTACGGTATTTGATACAATTTTCCTTTTTCCTGACGCCAACATTGCAGCATTCTAGTGATAAATAACTAGCTGACAGGGTGGGTTCTACTTGCCAAACCAATATTCTAATTAAGATGGGACAGTGGACTGAATAGTCCTTCCTACAAAGTCCACTGATGATAAGGCACCTGGGTCTACTCCGTAAAGTTTGAGTAGGTATGCTAGGGTGACCATCATACTTCTACAGATGGATGCTATAGATGCTTCCAAATGGGCTGCCTATGAGACTGCAACCACTCTGGTAGAGTGCACCGCCGCTGGTGGAGGCTCACGCCCCCTCGGCCTATATGCGCCACCAAGCCTGCTAGAGTCCAGACAGTAACCTCTTTTCCTTGATAATTTCCAGCTGGAATGACAAAAGGCTTATTAAATGATCTGAAATGAGCAATTGTGGACAGGTGCTTCTTTCTGAAAACATCCAGGTCATGTGACTTTCCTGTGTGATGCTCTGGAAATATAGGCAATTCCCAGATGTCTGTTAAATAGAGGGCTATTACTACCTTTGATACAAGATGACATACAAGACAGAACTCTACTCTTATTGGAAAGAAAACCTATATTTTTTTTTTTATGAAGCTCCAAGAGCTTGAATCTCTGACAAACTTCTGCTTAAAATCCTTGCAATAGATACTGTCTTGTAGGCAATGGCCCGAACAATTGGATCTCCTGTCCAGTTGAACGGACAGGAGATCCAGCAACACCAATCAATCTCACTGGGAAAGACTCTTCCCGTTTGTGACTGAATCCTTACGACTGCCTTCAAAAGTCATGCAGACTGAAGGATTCTTGGCCCATTTAAATTTGTTATTGCCAATATAGCTGACACTTGCCAGCTCAGTGAGGATAGGCTAAAGCTCATGTCCAACCCAGCCTAGAGGAAGTTTGGGGCAGCTGGGGGCAGTAGGATAAATGTCTCACCCTACCGAGATAACACAAACTTGTTCCAGATTTAGGCATCGATATTGTAAGTAGAGTGCCTTCTAGCACTCAACAAAGTAGAGAGTGCTCTGGAGCAACCAGAGTTCCCCCCGTTTCCCCTATTAGCACCCCTGCTTGCAGTCCCAGTCTGCATATGTGCATAGGGGAAATGTCTTCTCTATTCTGAAGTGAATGGCCAAGGAAAACGAGGGCTTCAAAGCCAATATGGAGGATTGGCTATGACAACCATGTTCTCCCTTGACAGACTCTATTCTTTTCATACCTAGAGTCTATAAGCCCTCCTTGGACCCTCTCCCCCCCCCAGGGTGGTACCTGGAGCCCCTGTGGGGTGGAGCGGGCCGGCCTCGTCGTAGGACTCGTGAAATGTTGGGAGTGGCATGTTTTTAGCACAATGTACTTCTTTAATTTGACTTTTGTCGAACCTATATGCCTTGGTAAGTAACTGCATATATATATTTATGTAAAAAAAGATTTGGGGTACTAATTCTGCCTGACTGACTTAAAAACTCATACTCTTTTTTTCTATTTCATTTTTTCAGAATTAACCAATCTTGACCTATATGTACAAATTGCTACCTCTGATGAAGGTCTCTAGACCAAAATGCATTAGGCTGTGTACATGCTCTATGTCAAAAGTATCAAGGCTATGTATATCCTCTATGTCAAAAATATTATTGTTGGAATGTTGTTAATGGGCATATTATGTCCCCTTTTTTAACCACATTTTGTACAAATAAAAATGATATTTTTATATAAATATCTGTTTGCTTTGTGCCTCAAGATAGTCCCACCTCAGAGGGTTTTTGTTTGGTTTTCGCATCTACTAGGGATGATGGCACATAGGTGGCTGTAGTTTCAGGATAACTTCCATTTTTGTTCATTTTTGACAGACTCTAGAGGAATCTCATTACGAGAGATGTTGGGGGGAAAATATATAGGCTGGATTGCAGCCCCAAGGACAGACCAGAGCATATGCCCCCTGCTCCTTGGGGTGCGGAAACAAGGCCAGACATACCCAACATTTGTGATTACTGTAGGTAGTGAAGAGGCCTGCCTGTGGTAGGCCCCCCATGGACCAGCTCAGAGAAGACCTGGGACGTAGACCCACTCATTGTGCTCTGGGAAGCTTGCATGATAGTCGGTCTGCCTATGTGTTCAAAAGTCTGCTGGGAGGTAAACTGCTTCCTGAATTTGCTAGTGATCTTCCGTCCCAGACTTTATGGGTTTCACCTCTTTCAATAGCATACTGCTGATAGGGAGAGTTCCTCGCTGGAGCTGAATATAGGCAACTGCTGCCCTGTTGCTCAACTGCAAGGAGACTGGTCTTCCCTTGATTCTGTGTAGCAAGGCCAAAGTGCTAAAAAGGCTGTTTGAGCTTCCAGCACATTCAAGACTACCCTCCTTGGCTGGAAATCTCCATTTGCCTTGACCGACAGTCACTTACAGTTTGCCTCCCAGGCTGTCTTGCCAACATGATCATAACAATGATCCAGTGTAATGGTTCAAAAGGGCCGTGACTTGCTCAAGGTCCTTCCATCACCGTGGACAGCTACTCATACTGAGTGGCAGAAGAATCCTAGTTGGAACTTGTGCAGGCGCCCATGGAATCATCAGTATGCATGAAGACGTTGAGCCCAGAAGACTGAGGCACTGAGAAGCCATCAAACAAGTGAAGGTAGCTGTCCTCAGAATTCTCTTCCTGACTGTCACCGCTTTCTCTGATGTAAGCAAAACAGAGGAATGAGCAGAGAACCCCCAACTACACTAACTGTTGGGTTGGTGAAAGTCAGCTTCTCTTTCCCCTATTTTTTTTTTAAGTTTATAACCCAGCCATATCTCTGCAAGGTATATATGAGGACCTCTTGGTGCGACAGCAATTGTTCCAGTCCCCTGGATAGAAGAAGAATGACGTCCAGATAGTGATGAACCCGGAGACCCTGTTCTGTGAGTGGAGCTGACACGGCACTGAGACCCTTGCCAACATTCTCAGAGATATTTATTATTTATGGGCCAGGTAGGCTGTTAAAGTGGAGATATGTCTAATCGATCACCAAATTTACTTATTTTGGAAAGAAAAGGAAATTTGGGATGTGGGGATAGGCATCCTGACGATCCAGCCGACTGCTTGTACTGTTTTAATGGATTCCATCTTAAAGATCTCTAAGAGGACCAACAAGGTTTAACCTCTTTCGATCTGCAATTGGACACTAGCCTCCGTCCCCTGCGCACTACAAACAGGGTTGGGTAGAAAACCTGCAATCTTTCCTGTGAGTCTTAAAGTGTCTGTAAGTATTGTAGCAGCCCACCCGCTTTTGCAATGGATTTGGCAGAGAAATGGTCTGGAGGAGGAGCAATGTGAGGAATCCCCAAAGTGACCATGAGTGCCTAATACCTTCCTCCAAGCATCTGTACAACATGCTGTCCAGAAACCCATAAAGCGTGCCCTCTGGCTCCTACCTCAAGAGTCTGGGCATGCGCTCGTCAAAAGGGCTTAGTGGGTACTTGCGGTATACCCAAGGATTTTCACTTATGGGCCTTGCGAAAGGTTGCCTGACTTCCCTTGCATCCTCTAACTGGGACCCTGGCCTGACAGCTGGAGCTAGGCTCCCTGGACCTAGAAAAGTGGAACCTGCCGGGAGAAACGGTTTCTTTTCCTTTTGCTTCCGGTCTTATGGGAGCAGATCGGACTTACCTCCTGTCACTTATGATATGGCTGTTTCCAGTTTCCTACCAAACAGAGATCTTCTGCCATAAAATGACTCACACCAATCTTGTTTTTAGGAAGCAAGACACTGCCCAGTGTCTCAACCATAGGGCCCCCCTAGCCGTGATCGAATATAGCATGCTATGGCCAGGCAACTGGTTGAGATTTTTGCTGCTTCTGTAATAAAGCTCAGAGACACATTCATCTTGGCTAGGGTTCGAATGATATCAGCTTTATAGATTTCCTCTCCAACGGCTATCTCTATTTCCCGGAACCAAAAACCTAAAGCACTAGTCACCAAGATAAGGGCAACTGCTGGACAGCAGACCCCTGTTGGTCGCCTCGTTACTAGGCTACAGTCGCATTTGCTGTGGGCATGGATTTCAGTGATGCTATATCCGGACTCTGACAAAGATAAAACCTGTATAGACAATCAAGAAACTTTCTCGGGACTTTGCCATCCATCTGATTACATTTCTTCCATAAACGGAGAAGGAATTGCCGTTTTGAAGAAAGAGTAAACATGACTTTGTCTTTTTACCCATGTAATGGTCTGCATGACCGCCTGGATACACTGTTCCACGAAGGAACAAAACTGAAACCAAGCAGCTCTGGGTCTTCCTCTGATGAAGAGGACCTATTATCTGCAGGCTGCCCACTCACCAGGGTAGCAGAACTGAGTGGTTGAGCGCCACATGCCAGGGTGCCAGGTTGCTTTTCTAGTGGCTAGAGTAGCAACTAGGAGGGGGCTACCTGGCTGGGATAACTGAAGTGAGTCCTAAATAGCATCTTGCACCATAATAAAGATATTTGGTGTTACCTGTTAGCTGCGAACTCCTCTGGGCAGTCTTTACTCACCAGCCTATTGGCTACAGGCGCTGTGTCACAGGCCCTGCAGGATTCTTGCTGGGGCATTGGTGTTGCTCTGGGGAAGAGGCGATAAGACGTCTTCTTTGGAACCTTTTGAGTAGGTGTGGCACCTGCAGTTACACTCTTATGAAGACCGTCCGCCTTTCCCTGGCTCTTGATTTTTGAGAGCATGAGCATGCGGGGCTGAACACACTCAAAGCAATCCGCATAAGGAGGCACGCTTTTCCTGTAAACTTACCAACACGGTGGTCCCGTACCTTTGCGTTTGAGGGCCTTTTTGTACAAGCGGTGACTGACTCATGGCTTGAGGACCGATAGGACAGCCAGCTGAAATGAGGATAGCCTGAAAGGAAAATAGCACTAGAGAGAAGGTCTTTTGACATGAAAGAGAGAGGAGAAAAAAAATATATGCCTTCATAACAAACAGAAAAAAAAAACTTTTTTTTTACCTAAAGAAATAAATAAATACATGAGAATATATATATATATATATATATATATAGATAGATATATTCATTTCTCTCTTCCTCTTTTTTTTTTTTTTTGAGTAAAAGAAACAAATTAATGCAGTATACATGTGTGTGTGTATATATACTGTATATATATATACACATATATATATATATATATATATTAGTCCAAAATGCAGCGCTTAGAAAAAATGTCCATAAAATAAAGTCCGGAAGAGGAAGATGGAAATCCCAGCACCAACTTCAGTGTGGAAAGAAGACACACCACACCACCGTGAACAATCAGTCTCCTTACCAGATCCACAATAGAGCAGTGCATAAAGATCACCATCCAATTCCCTGTACTCATCCGGTCTACAGGTATCCACCAGACTTGAACAGACAAGATCTTCCCCGCAGAGGTATTCGCACAATCATAGGGGATGAGAGTAAACTCTAATATTGAAGCCTGTCAGATGTACAATGGGTATTTATTAAAAAGATATATACTAATACAAGAACCGCGGTCGAAAGGGGCGTGCTGGGCGTGACAAGGTGGGTCACTGAAGCGTTTCATTCAATGGAATGTCTTCAGAGGCGTACCCGTCAGCCCCAAGCACGCTCATTTGTACCCCATAGCCGGAACTGGCGTGTGGAACGCACAGCGTCACCACCGATGGGGACCATAGACAGGAAACTGGATACCCAGTTCCTGACATCACTGCCGGTTCTCATGTAAACAATATAGCCGAGTCACCGGCGATCCCAAATACAGAAGCTCACACTAAGGATTGGGACAGCCGGGAACTCTATACAAAAATGCAATATACAAATTTACAACAGTAAACCAGCAATAAATAAAAAAGGTGAAAATAATGGTGGAGAGTGTCCGATACCGGAAATGACGTGTGGACTGCATAGCACCTCTCCTCCAGCATACCACTGACAGGAGGTCGGGCCGCAAGCCTCATACATCAATACTCGCCCCGATACAGACCTAAAATATAGCATTCCCATCCAGGGATTAATAATATGGTGGCAAAATATAAAAACATAATATATAAAAGACAGGTAAGTAATTGAACAACCCAAAGGAGCATATCCAATAAAGGCAAATTCCACCAGGCCCCCCAGTGGTAAAAGGAGGGTAGTACACCCAAAATAATAAATAACAAGTGAAAAAACACTTGATAATCTTAATTTCATATTGATAAAATAAAAAGGCCAATTTGTTAAACCAGGGTAACAGAAAGAACAATGACTGGGATTAAATCAACTATTATTAATAAAACAGCCAATGGGGTGTAAGTCAATCAATGGTAAGAAAGGTGGTACCCGTTTGATCCTTATGATGATGCTCCAAATAATGCCTAGAGACGGAATGTTTTGGGAAGCCTTTTTTGATATTGGCCACATGCTCACCTACCCTAACACTCGTGGCCCTGGTCGTACGACCAACATACTGTAGACCGCAAGGGCAGGTGAGCATGTAAACCACATTCCGAGAGGAACATGTAATAAATGTTTTGATATCATAATGTTTACCGGTAACCATGGAACTAAAACCACAAATCTTTCTATCTCTGAGCTTATAGAAACATAGAAACATAGAAAAGTGACGGCAAAAAAAGACTGAGTAGTCCATCGAGTCTGCCCCTTTTTATTTATTTATTTATTTTTTTATTTATTTATTTATTTTTATATATTTTTTTTTTTTTACATTAACCTTGTTGTCTGACTATAGATTTATGTTTATCCCAAGCATGTTTGAAGCCATTTACTGTTGACTGTCTCACAACCTCTGTTGGTAGTTTATTCCAATCATCAACCACCCTTTCAGTAAAATAATACTTTCTAAGATTAGTTTTGAACTTCCCCTCAGTTAGTTTGAGGTCATGTCCCCGTGTTCTTGATTTTGGTTTCATATTGAAAAGACTGCCCTCCTGAACCTTATTCACCCCCTTGATATATTTAAAGGTTTCAATCATGTCTCCCCTCTCCCTTCTTTCCTCCAGACTGTACATATTAAGTTCCTGAAGTCGCTCTTGATATGTTTTATCCCCCCCGACCTTTCACCATTTTTGTTACCCGTCTCTGAACTCGTTCTATTTTATCAATATCTTTTTGTAAGTGTGGTCTCCAGAACTGGACACAGTATTCTAAGTGAGGTCTCGCTAAAGATCTATATAGATCTTTAAGCTTATTAAGTTCACAGACCTTACACCTACATACACACATACACATTTTTTTTCTTGGTGTACTACCTGTTAAAAATCAGCAGGGGGAGCTCCCCCAGGACTGCATCCCTCATTGCTGGCAACAGTGAGCTTTTGCCCATAAGCAAGATGGTGATCGGAACTCCTGATGGCCGGTGCAGCCTGATGATGTCATAAAGACGCCCCAGGCAGCATGGTCTAGATCCCCACATGTGCAAACAAGTGGGGAACA
Source organism: Glandirana rugosa (assembly GCA_018402905.1). NCBI lineage: Eukaryota > Metazoa > Chordata > Amphibia > Anura > Ranidae > Glandirana > Glandirana rugosa. The sequence goes on from BLSH010476405.1 coordinate 352,526, forward strand.
GAAAACTAACAAACATGGAGACTTGGGAGGCACTCAAAAGAGAAACAGACCAAGGTAAGGGAGAACACATATGAGACAGCACAGAATAAAGGGGATAGGCAGCCCTGTATGTTGCAAGGAACCAAAAAGGGAAAATTAATGAATTGGCTGGCCCTCCCAAGTCTCAGCCCACAGGCACTTACATAATGGCAGATTTCGTTCCTAAAGAGGAAACACTGCAGGGCCCCATCAAGACCCACATAAGGGGCACCCAGGCTTTTTAGCACAATTTAGCAGCCCAAGCACGTTGACTTTGCACTGGGAGAGGCTTGAACCCAGGTGGCTACTGCACAGAGGTAGGGACATAGAACTGCTTACTTTGGGAGGCTAACTATGCCTTTTTTTATGCTATTCACTGGCCCTGAGGGAGTGGTCAAGAGGCGGAGCTCTATCACTAGTATGCTGCCATGTTGGCGTCAGGAAACAAGGCTTGGTGATAAAGATTCAGTGGAGACACCTTTTTCCCATGAGAACTCTTACAGGAGTGAATTCCCTTCCTAGGGGTAGATTTCCTCTCACTTCCTGTTGTCTCTCTCCGTTTGTAATTAGGAGTCGTTTGTAAATCAGATGTTTGTAACTAGGGGCCACTTGTATATATATCCGCCAAACCGGCTGAATAAATTTTTTTTATCTTTTGGATAACAAAAAGCAATACATATTGGTTTTTTTTTTTCTTTCAAAATTGTCGCTCTTTATTTGTTTATAGCGCAAAAAATAAAAACCCGTGATCAAATACCACCAAAAGAAAGCTCTATTGTGGGAAAAAAAGGCTATCAATTTAGTTTGGGGACAACGTCGCACGACCGCGCAATTGTCAGTTAAAGAGACGCAGTGCTGTACCGCAAAAAGTGCTCTGGTCCTAAAGTGGGAAATCCTTCTGGGGCTGAAGTGGTTAAAGTGTATTTTTTCCAAAAAAATTGCGTTTGAAAGACCGCTGCGCAAATACCGTGTGACATAAAATATTGCAACAACTGCCATTTTATTTATGTGTGGGGGTTCTAAGTGATTTTCTAGCAGAAAATACTGAATTTTCACTTGTAAGTAGAAACATTGTATCTTTTGGTTCTTTTATCAGCAATGTTCTCAGACTTGGCATGCTGCCCAGATAGGAGAGACTCAAGTCGCTCCGACTTCGAAAAAGGTTCCTGGGGAGACTTCAGGCGACTTGCATTGACTTCTTTTACAGAAGTCGTTTTGCAAGTTGCACTGAAGTCGCGCTGTGCATGGTCACGTTGAGTCGCCCCACAAGTCAGATTGCCTATGTGTGAACCGGCTAGTGCATAAATGAATCAGCCTAATTTGCAGCACAATCGGCCGATGCCGATTAATTAAAAAATGCCACAAATAGCCCTTTATATTGGCCGGCCGATATATAGGCTGACCTCTATCACATCTTTTGGCATGTAACGTCAATGGTGGCGAGGACATGCACAATGTTCACCACAACCAAAAGGGTTGTACTGGGACTGATAAAAACAACAAACATGGATCGCACACACTGAGCATACACCCATGTGCCTGGACTGACTCCATATTTGAGAATTCCCACATAGGGGGCCATTTTGGGAAGCCATATATGTACGCTGGGCAACCCATATCCTCACAACACAATATGATCATGACAAACGTATTGGCAACATGCTAATAGGGGAGCAAGGGGAGAGAAACATGGAGAGGGGGGTGAGGAAGGGGCCCAGGCCAAACAACACCCACTATTGAAGGTCAGTGGGAGGGGGATGCCTCCCAGGCAACAGCCAGCTCAAAAATGGCATAATACTGTACATCAGTTTGTATAAAGATATTATTCATCAAATTGGGCGGCACAGTGGTGTAGTGGATAGCACTTTCGCCTCTCAGCAAAAGGGTCACTGGTTCGAATCCCAACCACAACACTACCTGCCTGGAGTTTGCATGTTCTAACCCCTGTGCCTGTGTGGGTTTCTTCTGGGTACTCTGGTTTCCTCCCACACTCCAAAGACATGCTGGTAGGTAAATTAGATCCTGTCTAAATTGGCCCTAGTATGTGTATGTATGAATGTGAGTTAGGGACCTTAGATTGTAAGCTCCTTGAGGGTAGGGACTGATGTGAATGTACAATATATATGTGAAGCTCTGCGTAAATTGACAGCGCTATATAAGTACCTGAAATAAATAAAAATTCCGAACAAATATCATACAGTGTTACACTGTATAACATGCATAAGTCATAAACAATATAATGTTTCCTATTAGAAAATAGATATCATATCTGTCTATGTGTGAATCTTTTGGGGTGTACATTGTAAATTAGGGTCTCACATGCATCTTGCTTAACTTTTTGATAAGCTCTCTTTATTGCTTCTTTCTATAACCCCTCATGTAATCTTTTCCTCAGGGCCACAACTTTCTTCATCATCATCATTTGGACAATTACTGTGCTCAGTGCCAAATCCAATTTATATATGTGCAAGTCCACAGTATAAAGTGACTGGGTGCTGATTCGATTCCAATCTATTGCTGCTAGATCTCCTTGTGCGTGGGATCAGACTGGCGCCTTCCCTCGCACAACTTTCCTCTCCTGTTGGTGTAGGTATCCAGCCTAACATCTGGATTTCGCGCAAGACTGAAGAGGTGTGGCATGCCACCCTCTCAGTTTCCTAAGACCATTCGTCCCTTTTTATGGGACTCGATAAAAAATAGTAGTGGGTCGTGACTTTATGTCGTGCTCGTGAAATTTCATATTTCATACCTAGGGTGCGTGTTCCTCTAGATCGTCGTTATCTAACCTTAGCTTAGTCGTGGGTCAGTGAAATATGACACCTGAACGTGTATATATTTAACCTAAACCGTGACTCGTGTCATTAACAGGTTTACTACTACTACTTCTTTCAACACCGGGACTCCTTTTCTAATGTACTCCCCAATATCTTTCTTCGTTATTTCTCTCGAATAGTTTTTCAATTCGTTCTACGTACACTCTGGGATTAAATGTTACATGTGGGGTTTTCTAAGTGTGTATCTGTCTATACTATAGATAAAAGATTATCCTTTGTAATATAACAAATACTG
>BLSH010476405.1:364071-384902 GCA_018402905.1 Glandirana rugosa
ACCTAACTAGGCCTAGTACTAACCTAACCTAACACTGATTTAGCATCACAAGGTCACATGTACAGCGATCGCTAAAAATCAGATCGCTGTGATTCTGTGACAGGGGGGTGACAGGTAGTGAAAGGGTTAACTAGGGGGCGATCAGGGGGCGATCAAGGGGTTAAATGTGCCTATGTGGCCTGGTGTTAGTGTAGTGTTGGTGCACTCACGTTTCTAGATGCTTCTTCTTCCTCTCTGATGTCGAAAAGGACTTCAGGGAGGAAGAGGAGTGAACTTCCCCTGCCTCTGTTTACATTTACAGAGGCAGGAGAATAATGTCATTGGCAGGGCGATCTACAGGGCCAGGCCAAAAATCATTGGCCTGGCGCTGTAGATTGAAAGGCCCTCTGCCGAATGCCGTTGCAGCGCCCGCGCCTAGGGGGAGCGCGCACGCACACGGCGCGAGTTCGCGGCCGCCGTCGTATGACAGCGGTTTGCATTACAGAGCCACTTTGCCGCCGTCAATCGCCGATCGGCGGTCGGCAAGTGGTTAAATATCACGTTATAGTTTCTAATATAAGTTAGGTAAGGTTCACATGCTGCTATCTCACTTTGACCTGATTGAATGCAACTTTGATAAGGTCTGCATATTCTATGGGACCAACATTGCGCTGGAATCGTACGAAAGTAGTACTAGAAGTTTTTTCAAAATCACACTGTTTTGAGTTGCATTGATGTGAACTGGCATCATTGAAAACAAAGTAATTTCCATATTCATGTGATTCTTTGCGACTAAAGTTGCATCTTCTTCATGAGTGAACGGAGCCCCAATAAAAGTGGAACAAATGTTTTATGTATAACTTTTGCTTACCTTTGTATTTTGCAGCTGCCTATATAGTTATATGTTGCTGTTTACAGGCAGTCCCCAGGTTACAAACAAGATAGGGTCTGTAGGTTTCTTTGTAAGTCGGAACAGGTACATTTTTTAAGTATAGCTCCAGCCAAAAAAAATATTTTTACTTTTTTTGGATAGCATAGGGAAGGTTTAACACCTCTGTAATATTTGTTTTGCTGTCTGTGCCTCGGTTCAGAAGATGTCACCTCACTTTCTGTCCCTGTGACAATTGGATTTTGAAGATTTTGAGTTGTTGTGGAATCAAGTATTGGTGATACAGCTCCAGTGGAGACACCTTTTTCCCATGATAACCCATACAGGAGCGAATTTCCCTTCTTGGGGGTAGATTTCCTCTCACTTCCTGTTGTCTCCCTCCATTTGTAAATATGAGTTATTTGTAAGTCGGATGTTTGTAACCTGAGGACTGCCTGTACTAGGTTTTTAAAGCGTACACCTAGTTGTGGGTGAGTTTTGTCCAGACCTGGGGTAGTGCCTGAACAAATATGGCTCCTTCCTTCTTGAAATAAAAACACATAAAGGCATTGTTAGGGGCAGTACCTTGATCTCTGTAAAAGGTAAAAAAAATGCCTCTTAGTCCACTTTCACACTGGGGCGGTAGCGGTAAATCCCCGCTAGTTTCAGCAGGGATTTACCGCTGTTATAGCAGCAATATGGCGGCAGGAGTGCTGTGCTTTTAACCCCCCCACAAGGGGTTAAAAAGGGGTTAAAAGTGCCGGCGCGCCTTCGGAAGCGCTGCCCCATTATTTTCAATGGGCAGGTGGCGGTAGAGGAGCGGTGTATCACCGCACCGCTCCAAAGATTTGTAACGTCCTGCAAGCGCACTGCCCCAGTGTGAAAGCACTCAGGACTTTCACATTGGGTTGGATTGGGGGGGGGATTTTTGAGGCACTTTACAGGAGCTATTTTTATCTTAATAGTGCCTGTAAAGTGCCTCAGTGTGAATGGGGTCTAAATGTTACATTTGTGTCAAATATGGGCCCTTTCACACCGTGCAGCACCGCTCCGTTCAACAGGGAATCTGTGTGCAGATCCCTTGCTGAATCACAGCTGAATGGTACAGATGTCAGTTTTTTACCATCCGTGCCCATTCAGTTTGTGTCCACATTTACACAGTGGATGGGGTGGACCTGCGATGGCTATATGGGAGGCCAGATGTGAATGGACTTGTGCCCATTTTCATCAGGCTACCTCCATTCTGTCACATTTAGGGGCTCACTCCTAAGCTTCTGTTCTGTGTGTCCATTCACACACAGAGCTCGACTTGGCCCAGCCCTGCTCTCTCATCATTGACTCACTGGCTATGATTGACTGTAATGAGAGCCATTGCTGTCTCAGCCAATATGGAGGAAGAGACCCCGGAGAGCCGCTGGACTTGTGCACATCGCTAGATCGAGATGGGGCTCAGATAAGTATTAGGGGGGGCTGCTGCACACTGAAGGTTTTTTACCTTCATGCATAGAATGCATGAAGGTAAAACCTTGAGTCTTTAGAACCACTTTAATTTGAGCTCCTCTAGAAACATGCTTACATATGCCCAGGCAAGTTTTTCTCTAGAACTGATTTCTGTATTTTGCACTTTTACCTTCAGAACTGCCTTAATTCTTCATGGCATAGATTCAACAAGGTGTTGGAAACATTCCTCAGAGATTTTGGTCCATATTGACATGATAGCATCACGCAGTTGCTGCAGATTTTTGGGCTGCACATCCATGATGTGAATCTCCCATTCCACCACATCCCAAAGGTGCTTTATAGGATTGAGATCTGGGGACTGTGGAGGCCATTGGAGTACAGTGAACTCAATTATGTTCAAGAAACCAGTTGTGAGATTATTTGAGCTTTGTGACATGGTGCATTATCCTGCTGGAAGTAGCCATCAGAAGATGGGTACACTGTAGTCATAAAGGGATGGGCATGGTCAGCAACAATACTCAGGTAAGCCGTGGCATTTAAACAATGCTCACCAACAACCATGCCACATTCATAGCCACTTAAATCCCCTTTCTTTCCCATTCTGATGTTCAATTTGAACTTTAGCAAGTCGTGTTCACCATTTATAAATGCCTAAATGCATTGTGTGCTGCCATGTGATTGGCTGATTAACAACTTTTGTTACCAAGCAATTGAACAGATGTACCTAATAAAGTGGCCGGTGAGTGTATATGCTGTGCCTTGATCCGCTGGCTGATTTAAGTGTTCCTGGGGTCAAATGCAATTGTGCTTGCTGTGTGAATGGCTTGTTTCTTATTTCAAAGGCTGAAGAAACACTAAATTGGTGGGACACTGAGCTGTCTCCTTACTTCTTCTCAGGCTTGGTTCCCCACATTGTGCTGGCCCTGTGATAAAAGAAAAAAAATCAAAGCCAGTCCTTGGCTCTGATATTAAAGTGGTATTAAACCCAAAAACAAAAATGTAAATGTAATATATTGCAACTTACCAGTCATTAGGTGTGGTGGCTGCATTACCTCTTTTAGGCTTTTACCTCTCTGTTTTCCCCTGGTAATCCAACCTGTAACACACCTTGTGTGATAGAATGCTTACATACTTAATGAAGGACAACAGAGACACCTGTGGACAGCAGAATTTATAATCTGGTGGGAGGGTAGGGTTAGATATGCTAGCAGATTTAGATTCACTAACAAATTAAAGTCAAAATCCAGCTAAAGCTTTTTAACCACTTTCCGACCAGCGACATACCTGTACGTCGCTGAACTTCAAGCAGTTATAGGCATAACCCTGGTACCGGTATCACCTGTAGGCATCACCCCAGTACCGTTCATTAGAGTTGGCTGTTGGCTCTCTTGTAGAAGCAATCCTAGCAGCTAACTAGCCCCTGGATTGCTTTTACAAGCTGCCTTCTGCAGCTTGCCTGGACTCTATACCATGCCACCGGGAGACTCGCACAAGCAAAAGGCAAATCCACCAGCTGGTCGTAGAGCTGAACAAAGCCAGGTTTGGCTTTGATCGGCTATCCACTATGTTAACCTGGAAGTGATGACCTGATATCACTTCCGGTTTCAAGTACCTGTCACATGTGTATTGCTGTCACAAGGGTGTTTACATTCCTTGTGACCACAATAAAAGTGATAGAAAAAAAATGTAAGCAACAGTGTAGAAATAAAACTTAGAGTGCACCCGCCCCCCTGGCGAACGCCCATGTCGCTCCTGCACGCATGCACACCACAACCATCAGATCATGGGCAGTAATTCTAGAACCAGGCCTCCTCTGTAAATCTAAAGTGGTAACCTGTAATGGCTTTTAAAGCTCCTATGGACAGTAAAATTTACGTTGTTTGTTGCTTTTCAGGGATGTGCGCAATTTTAAAGCATGACCTGTTAGGTATCTATTTACTTGGAGTAACATCATCTTTTATAACTTACACACAATTTGGGTTATGTATTGTGTTTTTTTTCCATTTAAATTCAAAGAAGTGTTTTTTTTTTTACCAAATAATTGCGTTTGAAAAACCACTGCGCAAGTACCGTGTGACATAAAAACTTACAAAACCCACCATTTTATTCTCTAGGGCCTCTGCTTTAAATATATATATATAGCGGTTCTAACTAATTTTCTAGCAAAAAATACAGATTTTTACATGTAAACACATGTAAACAAAAGTTTCAAAAAAGGGCCTGGAGGTCAAGTGGTTAAGTAGTTACAACAACATTTATTTTCCTTTTGAGATAAAGCATTTACATAAATGAATAAGAGCTGATCGTTGTAATCACCCCTGTCAGTGTTAAATGATTTGTCTCAAACCTCTAACTGATACATCTCTGGGACAGCTTGTCCTGTTGAAAAACACAGACTTACAGGCCAGATCACCAGGTGAAAATAAGGGAAAAAAGCCTAAAAGAGAAGACTAATGCAGCCACCATATCTAAGAATTGGTTTGTTTCAATACAATAAATGTTTGCTTTTAGGTTTGATACAGCTTTAACAAATTTATTTCCTATAATGCTAGAAATTTAGGATATCACTGATGTTTGCAGTTCCAGATGTTTGAGCTCTAAATGTTTAATGTAGTGTATATTCAATCACAGTACCAGGGGAAGCATTAATTAAGTATAACGTTTTAGCAATAGCAGGAAACAAACACCATAAATGATAAGATGGAAGTTTTAAGAAATCAACTTAAAAATCCTTAATTTAGGCAAAAATTTCTATAATTTATTTTATATTACACTGGTTTAAGAGCATAAATCATGTTTTTGATACAGTAAATAAATGCCACTTACCTCTGTGTGTGGTGCCTTGTAGGTAGGGCAGACAAATCTTTGAAAGCTTTAAAATTGTATGTTTTTTCCCAGTTTAAATAACAGTGGCTGTTTGCTGATGGCTAGTGTTTAAAAATAACATCAGACAGAAGGAAGAGGCTAGAGTTTTCTTTTTGCTTTGAAATAAAGGAATGCTGTCATTTGCATTCTCCCAGCTTGTAATAAAGTGTTATTACATTCTAACCACAAGTCAGAAAACACTGCATCCAGTTCTGTGTGTTGTTAGTTTGTCTTTGTGGTTGCGTGACAGATGTGATTGATGGGTATTTTTTCTTCATGTGTGATGCTCTCCTCACTGAAAGTAGTTGCATCTTGCGCCTTTGATGATTCTGAAAAACCATCAGGATTTTTTAGCATTAACCCTGCGTCCTAACAACCAATCACTAGTTTGTTAATATGAAAGGTTGACTCCAGCAGTCCCCATCCTCAGTCCAGGCCTGTCCTGCCTTCCGCACTCTGCTCTGCTGTTAGAATGAGAGGGGCAGCTGAGGCTGGGTGGATCGGTTCATCAATGGCGTGATTGGGGCAGTTCAGGTGGAACTGTGACTTGGTCTGAATCCAGACCGTGGTGTGCCATTTAGTGATGCTTGCTATATAGGATAGATACTCATTTTTGTGGGGCATAGGAGTGGAAAAAACAATCTCTTTAGTGTAAAGGCTTTGGGACAGAATGATAAAAATGCTTTACCTGTTGAGATCTCCATTAATTTTGAGGGATGCATGCCCCATTTAGACCTAATTTATTCCAGCTAGATTAACTGAGTTTCTTTCAATAGATGGTACATTCTCAGAAAGCCCTCTATGGTCCAGTTCTTAAAGGGTACCAAACAGGATTGGAACCAAGGGAAAATTGTTGTGGATATCATTGAAGAATTATATTAACATTAGTATTTGCTGCATACGTATACTATCCCAAACTTGGCAGGCGTGTTTCGTAAGAGGGTACTTTGTAACCTTAAAGTGGTTCTAAAGGTAAAATGTTTTCATACCCTGCGTTAAGGTAAAAAAAATTCTACTACTTTCTGTGTGCCCCCCTTAAATATTTACATCTATCGATCCAGCGCTGTGCCCGGCTGCATCTATTCTCTCCCTTCTCCCCGCTCTCTTAAGCTTGGCCAAGAGCAGTGGGAGCCAATGGCTCTTGCTGCTGTCCGTTAAATCAGGCATGGGTTTCCTTCCACACTCCAAAGGCATGCTGGCAGGTTAATTGGCTCCTGTCTAAATTGGCCCTAGTATGTGTATGTATGTATGAATGTGTATGTGTATGTATGTATGAATGTGTATGTGTGTATGAATGAGGGTTAGGGACCTTAGATTGTAAGCTATATAAGTACAAGTAATACATAAATACAGAGGCAATTTACAGGCCTGTATTGCTCAAAATAAAAATCTGCTTATATACAAGATTTTGATTCACTTTCTTGAAGTGATCAAGTGTTGAAATGCTACAAATGTGACTGTTTTGTGTAAAGGCTACATAATTAATACCTGTATTGATTTCTATCATACAGGAAAAGGAGGATTCTTATGTTTTTTTTTATCATTATTTCATTTTAAGAATTCCTTTAACATTCATTCACCAATCTCCCCTGCTGTTAGTTAAGTATTTATATTTTGTAAAATATAAAAGATGATGTTACAGCGAGTAAATAGATACCTAACATGTGACACTTTAAAACTGCAAACGCTCGTGGAAGGGTGCCAAACTACGGTACTTAGGCGATGCTTTAAAAGCCTTTACAGGTTACCAGTGTAGAGTTACACATGAGGTCTGGTACTAAAATTACTGCTCTCGCTCTGATGTTCATAGTGATAGCACACATATGTGGTGCGATCAGCTTTTACATATGTGTGCAGGACTGATGAGAGCATTCGCTATTGTGCACAAGCATGGTGGAACCGGGGTGCTTTAATTTATTTTTTATATATTTTATTATTTCTTTTATATGCATTTTTTTATTTTTACACTGTTTCTTTAAATTTTTTTGATAACTTTTATTGCTGTCACACGAAATGTAAACAACTCTTGTGAAAACAACAAGCAGTGACAGATCCTCTTTGCTGAGACAGACCCCAGATGTCTCCTCTGCCCTTTGAAAGCTTTGCATTAAACTAGGATCGGTTTGAGTCAAAGCTTTCCAAAGTCAGCAATGGCAAGTGAACAACTGGCAGAAACTGAACAACATCCATTCCTCCCACTGTGTCTCAGGAGAAGGATGACACCAGACACATCCTTATCGGGCTCCCCGAACGCACGGGAGAGCCCGGTAAAGGCAATGGGAAGGGGGGACCCCCTTCTACCACCTGTAAAAGTCATTCAGTGGTTCTTTAGCCACTTGGATTACTTTTATTTTGTGCAGAATTGCTGGCCTTAAAGAATGATTTCTCAAGATGATTTCTCAAGATATCACACTTTCCATCCAAGGACGTTCAGGTATGTTGTATGGATGGGAAGTGGTTAAAGTGGTTCTAAAGTCATAATTTTATTTACCTTAATGCAGAGAATTCTCCCTAACACTTATCCTACCAACCCCCATTTCTCAACACATACCTGGCTCCTGTAACCACTTCAGCTCTGTCTTGGGCTGAAGGACTTCTCTTCTCACTCCTTGGTGTAAAAGAAGTTACTGAGAGCAGCAGGAGCCATAAGCAGTCAGTCAAACTCCTGTGAGGAGGAAGTGGGGGCATGGCATACCAATGCTGTAGTGCTTTGCGTGTCTATGGATGCACACAGCCCTGCTTGGGAGCGCTTGCATTGTCATTGTTATCCTTGACCTAAATATACTTAGATTTGTATACTTTTGTTTTTTGCCAGAGTCATGTACTCAATAGTATGGACTCACCTTCCCACTGTGCAAAATTAATTTTAGATCCAGCACCTCCCACCTACATGTTATAATTTGGGGGAACAGTCGAAGTGTGAAAAATGTTCTCTTATGGGCAGGTAAAATTAATTTCCCCGTGTACAGCAAAGATGTATATTTTTATTCACTTCATTGGTTATGAATGCAATTTGGGAAGCGTCAATAAACATACTCGTGTGAAACTGAATCCTAGTGACTTTTCATTGTTGTGTAACTGCCTCCCGTCCTCCGTATTGTCATATGACGGGCGGGCGGCAGCGTCTCTCTCGTCTTGGGAGGACATCATAAGATGTCCTCCCACTCTTGCCACGCATACACTCCTGTGGGGGCGTGTGGCGATTGGTGGTGCGCTCTGTCCCTGGGACATGGTGCATCACTGATCTTGGTAAAGAGCTGATGACAATCTCTTTACCCATGTGATCACAGCTGATCACATGTAAACAAGGAAATGCCGGTTATCAACATTCCTCTCCTCACACTGACAGTGTGTGAGGAGAGGAGAGCTGATCAGCAGCATTTCCTCACAGGGGAGATCTGCAAAAATAATCATGGGACTGATCATCGGTGCCCTGATTATCAGTGTAGCCCCAACAGCGCTCATCAGTGATGCCAATCAGTGCGCAGGAGTGATGCCAGTCAGTGCTGCCTTTCAGTGCCCATCAGTGCCTGCTCATCAGTGCTGCCTATCAGTGCTGCATATCAGTGCCGCCTATCAGTGCCCATCAGTGCTGCATATTAGTGCCACCTCATCAGTGCCCTTCAGTGCAGCTTCATCAAAAAAAATTTTATCAACATTTTCTCATTTTTTTCGTTTCTTTTCAGCAAAGAATAAAAAATACAGTGGTGATTAAATACCACCAAAAGAAAGCCTTTATCTGTCGATTAAAAATGTCATTTGTGTGCAGCGTAGCATGACCACGCACTTGTCATTTGAAGTGTGACAGTACTGAAATATGAAAATTGGCGTGGGCAGGAAGGGGGTAAAAGTGCCCGGTAGGTAAGTGGTTAAATGCACTTTACTGTAATGTTGCTCATGCTATACTTTTCTTTACTGTGTGCTGCCAGCAGTCCTGGCAGGAATGGGTAAAGAATACAGTCTCCTGGAGGAGGCTGAAAGAGTGAGTGATATTAAGCTGCATTTATACAGAACTGATTAATATTCTGATGAGAAATAAGATAGACCACATGAAAAATTGTACAGTTCCCTAATAAAAAGCTGCTTCTGAATGAATCATTTCTTAATTAATGGCTGTTTATCATTGTCACTTCTCAGGGCCATCAGGGGGAAAACGCAGAACTATGATTAACTCTAGCACTACTATGCCTGATTGTCAATATTTTAGGAAAATACTGTAGATAGCAAAATGTTTTCTTTAATCCTGCATTTACTGCATAAGAGAACTCTGGGTTGTGCGGATTACTTAAAGCCATGGAAAAAATCCACTGAAAAAATATAAATTGGGGACCCTGTTATCTCATGCAAAAGCCATTGACTCTACTATTTACAATGAAGTGCTTTAAACAAAGTGAATTATAGTTTCACTTTTGTAATAGATTGTATAGTGTTTTAGTTTTATTCATGGTCTTTGTTATACTAAAAAATAGAATTAAAAATCTATTAAGATAAATGAGACACATTGTTCATGAATGATTCATATTTCCAATGGCAGCAAGCAGATTGAGCTTTTGGCTCATTTCACATTTTTCAGTTTTTTCTTAGCACTTGTAGTAAACAACCTGTTTTTATAGTGCTCAATAGCTCAAGCTGAAAGGCACTAAAGATGAACTTTTTTGTGCCAAAAGATAATAGAGCTGAAATCCTGGTGCCAAAACTCCTGCTCCAGGAAAAGCAGTAGATTTCTTTCCAGCTCAGAACAGTAACACAGTGCCATAAAAGAGGCAGCTATTGTCCTATAAAAGGCTAATTTTCTACTCCAGATACAAAGTTACATAGTTAGTCATGTTGAAAAAAGACACAAGTCCATCTAATTCAACTAACAGAAGAAAATAAAAAATAGAGTAAATAATAGAAAACATCCATATACATAATTCTATATCCAGTTGACCCAGAGGAAGGCAAAAAATGTATAATGCATGGTCCAATTTGCATGAGATAGGGAAAAATAAATTCCTTCCTGATTCCCCCAGAAGGCAGTCAGATATTCTCTGGCTCAACAATCTCTGGTGTTATTACTTATACATGTTAATATCCAGTTATATTTTGTGCATATAGTAATGCATTTAGCCCTTTTTTAAAACATTTCACTGAGCTGGCCAGAACTAGTTCTTGAGGGAGTCTATTCCACATTTTTACAGCTCTCACTGTGAAGATATATGGAGGTTAATTCACTTTTCCTGCAGACATAAAGAGTGCCCCCTTGTACTTTGTAATGTCCTTAAAGTGGAGTACCACCCACAAATACATCTTTATATATTTAAAATCCTCAATGCATGATGAATCACCTTTGGAAAAAAAAATATACTCACCCTAAGTGCCCTGTTGCTATGTGGTGCCTGTAATCTTCCACTTCCTGATCTGCGGCACTCCGCATCACTTCCTACCTCGCCTGGGCTCATGGGAGATGTGAGTAATCATTTCCCATGAGTCAGTGGGCATCCCTGAGCTGTAATATCGTGCTATTTCCAGACAGGAAATTAAGCAATTTTGTGGGGGAGAGGCATGTTATTTATGTTGCCATAACAACGGGGCGGGACCTTCCTCTGTTGCCGCCCGTTGTTATGGCAATGAGACATACACTTGAGATCGAGAGGTGCATGCTGGTTACCCAGCAAGCACCTTATCCAGGAAGAGACTCGAGGAGGGTGCGAGTGGGATTCACATGCCCACAGCTAAGATAGGAACTCCAAGTAAAGAAAAAAATAGCAATGTAAGTACAAAATAAATAAGACTACCCGGATTTAAAGCTATCAATTACTTTATTTATGTAATGAATACTAACTAGGTGGATGCCAGAAAAAAAAAAAAAATGATGTGGACGGAACTCCACTTCAGCCTCTTAAGGATTTACCCGCTTCCTGACTAGAGCATTTTTTGCGATACGGCACAATTACGCGGTCATGCAACGCTGTACCCAAACAAAATTTATGTCCTTTTTTCCCACAAACAGAGCATTCTTTTGGTGGTATTTGATCACTTCTGCGTTTTTTATTTTTTACGCTATAAACAAAAAAGAATGACAATCTTGAAAAAATATCAATATTTTTTACTTTTTGCTATAATACATATCCAAAAAAAAATGTAAAAAAATAATTTCTTCCTCAGTTTAGGCCGATATGTATTCTTCTACATGTTTTGGTAAAAAAATCGCACTAAGCATATATTGATTGGTTTGTGCAAAAGTTGCAACATCTACAAACTATGGGAATAGATTTATGGCATTTTTATTATTTATTTATTTTTTTACTAGTAATGGCGGCGATCTGTGATTTTTAGCGGGACTGCAACATTGCAGCGGACAGATCAGACACTTTGACACTTTTTTAGGACCAATGGCACTTATACAGCGATCAGAGCTTTAAATAGCCACTGATTACTGTATAAATGTCACTGGCAGGAAAGGGGTTAACACAAGGGGGGCGATCAAGGGGTTAACTGTGTTCCCTGGGAAGTGTTTCTAACTGTATGGGGGCTGGGCTGACTGGGGGAGGAGAGAGATCGTTGTTCCCCATCACTAGGAACAGACAATTTCTCTCATCTCCCCTGTCAGAACGGGGATCTGACTTGTTTACACTTGCAGATCCCCAGTCTGGCTGTCTTGGGAGCAATTGCGGGTGGCCGGCGGACATCGAGTCCACCCCACCCGCTGATTGGCTCCCCTGCGGCATGCACGCGCCTACACCACTTGCTACCATACAGCTATGGCGATTTGTGCAGGAGAACCAACCGTCAAACTACGGCAGCTGGTCGGCAAGTGGTTAAAGTGATTGTAACAGCTCAGCTTTTTTCATTAAAATATTGTAGATATTATACTTACCTGCTCTGTGAAATGATATTGCCCAGAGTGGCCCCAAACCTCCTCTTCTGGGGTCCACTGCACTTTTGGCTCCTCCTCTTCTTTTTCTGCTCCCATAGCAAGCCGAGCTGGGCTTTGTGTGTCCATAGACACATACAACATAGCTCAGCCCCGTCCCCGCTCCCTCCTCACAGGATTCGATTGACAGCAGCAGGAGCCAGTGGCTGTTGCTGCTCCCTCTGTGCCTGTGAATTTACTTTTAACTAGGTTTATGCTGTATTTATCAATCGTTTCATATTTTTGCCGTAACAACCGCATAAACCTATAGTGAATTGAACTTTTCCATTTCGCATGTGATATTTGGATACATGACCAAAATATCCCATGCAATATCCTTTAGTGAATTGTGCTCAATGTTACATAATCTAGAAAATGCAGGCCAATGTTAAGACTGGTAGTAGCCACACTCTATTGGCCTAGTTCAGTAATCTTGAAGATTTTTGTAGCTTCTCCAAGCCAAATCCTCAGTTTCAATGAGTGTCAGGTAAATACCCTAGTATTTTCCACCATATAAGTAGCTCATTCATGTTAACTAAAGGCAAAAGTTATTTCTGTCTGTGTCCCCGTTGGGGAGAGTCACCCTCTCTATTTGTCCTGTTTACCATTAGCACTGAAATTGAAAGTAAAAGAAAGTCCCAAATTGTGGGTTGTCCCCAGAAAGTAATAGAGGGGAAATCTTCCAATGGGGACACTAGTTCTGGTGATCTAGGGGTCTCCAAGGAATTACCTTAATTTCCAGGGTTTCCTCTCACTTCCTATTTGGCTATGGAAAAGGAAGTGAAGGAAAATCTCTGCAATGGGATTTCATTTAATTTACATGTAGTGCATAGATGATACAATTATCACCAGAGCAGAATGGGAGGTTTGAGGCTGGGTTCACACTTGTGCGAATTGGAAGGGGTTTGAAGGTCTAAAGACATTAAACACAGACAGGAGTGCTTTGAAAGTTTTGGCTACCCAGACTGGGCTTTGTTAAAACGACCAGACAAGGCCAAGCAAAAACACAAGATTGTTGAACAGTGGGGAGAAGCAGAACACACAGCATAATAAGGAATGGTGCATATAGTGGAGCACCAAAATGTATGTAATATATATAATATTTGTGGCATGCGCTTAAATAGTGACAATAGTTGTGGTACACCAGAGCCAACTCAAGAGTTTAAAATAAGTGCACGAATATGGGGCTTAACCACTTCAGCCCCGGAAGGATTTCACACTTTAGGACCAGAGCACTTTTTGCGATTCGGCACTGCATCGCGTTAACTGACAATTGCGCGGTCGTGCGACGTTGTACCCAAACTAAATTTGCGTCCTTTTTTTCCCACAGAGCTTTCTTTTGGTGGTATTTGATCACTTCTGTGTCATTTCTGATCGCTGCTATAAACAAAAGAAGAGCGATAATTTTGCAAAAAAACCCAAATTTATTACTTTTTGCTAAAATACAAATCCAAAAAAAATATATAAAAAAATTTTTTTTTCCATTGGTTTTGGCCAATTTATATTCTTCCTCGTATTTTTGGTAAAAAAAAATCACAATCGGCATTTATTGATTGGTTTGCGTAAAAGTTGCCGCACTTACGGATGATGAGAATTAATTTCTGGGGTTTTTATTTATTTATTTTTATTTTTTACTAGTAATGGCGGCGATCTGCGATTTTTAGCGGTACTGCCATATTGCATTGGACATGTCGGACCATTTTGACACTTTTTTGGGACCATTAGCATTTATACAGCGATCAGTGCTATAAAAATGCGTTGATTACTGTGTAAATGCCATTGGCAGTGAAGGGGTTAACCTGCAGGGGGCGCTCTAAGGGTTAACAGTGTTCCCTGGGCGTGTTCTAACTGTGTGTGGGCTGCCCTGGCTGGGGAAAGGGGATGATCACGGCTTCCATATACAGGAAGCCTGTGATCATCGCCCTTCCCCCTCTAACAGAACGGAGATCCGTGTTTACATACACGGACCTCCGTTCTTTTACTGCGGGGGGGGGCCATCGCGGGTAGCCGACGGCGATCGAGTCCGCCCTACCCGCTCCCCGCCCCCCCCACACAAAGTGAGCACGCGCGCTCACAGCACTAGTTATCGCAGCCGCCGTCGTATGACGCCGGTTTGCAATAGCGAGCCATTCTGACGCTGTCAGACTGCGGTCGGCAAGTGGTTAAAGTGGTAAAAGCAAAAACTGTCCCTGCAACAGTGGTGTTACTTGAAGAAAAAAATGTTGCTATGAGGAAAAATGGCACTGTATTATGACTCTTTGTCAGTCTGAGGAGGGAAGTCTAGGACTGAGTTGATGTTCCCCATTCCCCTTCGTACTCGTTCACTACAGACCTACTCAGCATGGCGCCTGCTGGGAATAAGGGTAGCTTCTTCTTCTTTCCATCTCAGGTCATGTGATATATATAACATGACAAAGGTAGACATGAACAAATCTGCCCTCACTCCTCAGTGGTACCGCAGAGAGATTGAGGTGTGTTCTTATCAGGCACCCATAGCAGCTATTGAGGCCCTTGCTGCTTCTGACAGGTGTGATGCTGCAGGAGAGAAGAGTGGCCAAAGCTCCCAGCACACTCCCCCCTCCACATCTACACTGTGGATAGGGCATGTGTCCCTTCTTCCCCCACCCAAACCGGAGTGTTGAAAACATTAAAAAAAACTGTCACAAACATTGCATTACTGTGTCTTTCAGGCCCAGCAATACACTGAGAAGCTTTTACATCCTAAAGCCTCAGCACCCAAACACAAACAAAGTGAGGAATATTATGAACTATACATTTTTTTATACCAAGAGTATGATTATGTAACTAGAATAGCATGGGTCTATAACCTTCACACCTCTCTTGGACAGTCAACACATACCATGGCAATTTGCTTAGAGTGTCTGTGCTTCCTGTGTGGATATAAATGTTGGGGTATTTTCCTGACACTCTTTAGGACTGAAAAAGTGGCTTGAAGAAGCTAAGAAATGTCTTCAACATTACCAAAGAAGTCCAGGTAAATGTGAATAACAGCCACAGTATTAATTGTCACACTTGATATATACAGTATCTCACAAAAGTGAGTACACCATTCACATTTTTGTAAATATTTATTCATGTGACAACTCTGAAGAAATGACACTTTGCTACAATGTAAAGTAGTGAGTGTACAGCTTGTATGACAGTGTACATTTGCTGTCCCCTCAAAATAACTCAACACACAGCCATTATGTCTAAACCGCTGGCAACAAAAGTGAGTACACCTCTAAATGAAAATGTCCAAATTGGGCCCAAAGTGTCTATTTTGTGTTACCACCATTATTTTCCAGCACTGCCTTAACTCTCTTGGGCATGGAGTTCACCAGAGCTTCACAGATTGCCATTGGAGTCCTTTTCCACTCCTCCATGATGACATCACAGAGCTGGTGGATGTTAGAGACCTTGCGCTCCTCCACCTTCCATTTGAGGATACCCCACAGATGCTCAATATGGTTTAGGTCTGGAGACATGCTTAGCCGGTCCATCACCTTTACCCTCAGCTATATATATATATATATATATATAGTGGTATATTAACTCGTGGGGATCACTTTTCAGAGGAAAATATTCAGCATGGAGGTCAGTTTCTTTAAAATCTGGCGGCTTGCCAGGTTTATTATCACAGGTTTGCAAGATCAAAACACATAACAAAACAGAAAACAAATCCTCGCCATCCGGTGCTAAACTAAACAATCCGGTTCCTCTCTATACAGTGTGGGGCTGTCCCCTACACACACCAAACATAAGCACTGATCTTTGAATCCAAATTATCACACAGCTCACTCAGCTTTCTCCCTCTGAGATCCAGGATAGAGCTCACCTCTGCTCTCTTCCTGCTCATTAAATGCAGGTGGAGAGGGATTTGAGTGGATCAGAAAATCCGGGCCGGAACCAGCTCTGCCACGGTGGCTGGCAAAACCTGGGTCGGACTGTCACTAGTTGCCTCAAAGTGATCGTATGGGAGGCGACAAGTATCGCCTGCCCATTATGGCGCCTTGCATAATGTCACTATATATATATATATATATATATATATATATACACACAGTGCCTTGAAAAAGTATTCATACCCCCGTTATTGCCCACAGCTTTTGAGACCCGATGCAGAACCTGTCCCACCACCCAGGGCCTGATTTCTTTGCTGTATTCTTCCATATTGAACAATTCTGGGCAGCAACTCTGTATGTATTGCATCAACTGGGCGACTGGCCCTCTTTCAGTCTTCCCGGAATGTTCTAGCCCTAGAAAACTCCTTTAAAGTCATGTCTTGCAGGTACTTCACTCCAGCCAACTCACGCAAAGTGCCTACCATCCTATCCGTCCAACTGCTTTCATGGATGTCCAGATCTGGGCGACATGAAACACATATGGTGAACCTGAGTGTACGCATTGGTCGATACGGTTCTCCACATTAACTTAAGGAAAGACCCATGGGAAACGCTCTTACATAGGCCTATTGCGGACGCGACTCAGCGAGAGCGGGCCCTAATTACTCACATCTTCATGGCCAGGAAACAGACGATTGCGCGGTCATGGAAATCACCACTCCTTAGTTTTGAAGAAGTCAAAAATAGGATCCATGGTACACTCATTAACGAAAGGCTGACGGCGATCCTTGAAGATAAAATGGACAAATTCCAGCGGACATGGCAACCCTGGATTGACTACTTTCCGCCTTCTTAGGTGACAACCCCCTTTTTGGAACTCTAAGGGTTCCGCTTAATCTGGTTTGAACACCCCTGGGGTATCCACTACTCCTTTTCTGCTTTCTCCTTTTCTTTTTCTTCTTCTTCTATGCTTGGCCTCTATCTACCTCTCCCCCTACCTTCCCGAGCTCTGATAGGCTCTACCTGATCAGCGTAGGCCATGACCCTTTACCAACAAACCCCCTAAACCCCCCCTCTCTCTTCTTTTCTTCTCCCGTGGGCCAGGCCCTTCGCCCTCATACGTTAACAGTGCTACATTTAGCAGGCCATACGATATTGCTCTGATTGTCAGGATGTTACCTTCATAATATATGCTGCGATTCGACGATCGGTCTGTTTAGGAGGATTAGTCTGATTCTCTCACCCAATCAGATAAAAACCTTCCTTACCCAATGCCTTACTACGGTATGCGAGAGCTGCTGCAGCTGCTGTTTATTGGGGGAACGTTTGAAGTTTCCGAAGTGCATATATATTCCATGACTATATGAAGATCTGACACATTTTTGTATGTGTTTTGCTGTTTTGTACACATTTCCCTTTCTCTCTTGTTATATTGAAAATATTCAATAAAAATTTGAATTACGGAGAAACATTAATGTGTTACTAAATTCATATCATAAAAACTATCAAATGGTGTATTACATGCTGAAAAAAAAAAGTATTCATACCCCTTGAAATTTTCCACATTTTGTTGCACACATGTTACAACCAAAAACATAAATGTATATTATTGGGATTTTATGTGATAGACCAACACAAAGTGGCACATAATTGTGAAGTGGAAGGAAAATGATAAATGGTTTTCAACATTTTTTACAAATAAATATGTGAATAGTGTGGCAAGCATTTGTATTCAAAGTCAATACCACTTTAGAACCACCTTTCGTGGCAATTACAGCTGCAAGTCTTTTTGGGTATGTCTCTACCAGCTTTGCACATCTAGAGAGTGAAATTTTTGCCCATTCTTCTTTGCAAAATAGCTCAATCTCTTTCATATTGGATGGAGAGCATCTGTGAACAGCAATTTTCAAGTCTTGCCACAGATTCTCAATTGGATTTAGGTCTAGACTTTGAGTTGGTCATTCTAACACATGAATATGCTTTGATCTAAACCATTCCATTGTAGCTCTGGCTGTATGTTTAGGGTCGCTGTCCTGTTGGAAGGTGAACCTCCGCCCCAGTCTCAAGTCTTTTGCAGACTCTTAACAGGTTTTCTTCCAAGATTGCCCTGTACTTGGCCCCATCCATCTTCCCATCAACTCTGACCAGCTTCCCTGTTAATGCTAAGGCATCCCCACAACATGATGCTGCCACCAACATGTTTCATGGTGGAGATGGTGTGTTCAGGGTGATGTGCAGTGTTAGTTTTCTGCCACACATAGCGTTTTTCTTTTAGGCCAAAAAGTTCAATTTCGGTCTCATCTGACCAGAGCACCTTCTTCCCCCACTTGGCTCTCGCAAACTGCAAAAGGGACTTCTCATGGCTTTCTTTCAACAATGGCTTTCTTCTTGCCACTCTCCCATAAAGGCCAGATTTGTGGAGTGCACGACTAATAGTTTTCCTGTGGACAGATTCTCCCACCTAAGCTGTGGATCTCTGCAGCTCCTCTAGAGTTACCATGGGCCTCTTGGCTGCTTCTCTGATTAATGCTCTTCTTGCCCGGCCTGTCAGTTTAGGTAGACGGCCATGGCTTGGTAGGTTTGCAGTTGTGCCATACTCTTTCCATTTTCAGATGATGGATTGAACAGTACTCCATGAGATGTTCAAAGCTTGGAATATTTTTTTATGACCTAACCCTGTTTTAAACTTCTCCACAACTTTATCCTTGACCTGTCTAGTGTGTTTCTTGGCCTTCATCATGCTGTTTGTTCACTAACAATCCTCTGAGGGCTTAACAGAACAGTTGGTCAGTATTTATACTGAGATTAAATCACACACAGGTGGACTCTATTTACTAATTAGGTGACTTCTGAAGGCAATTGGTTTGGCTAGATTTTAGTTAGAGGTATCAGAGTAAAGGGGGGCGGAATACAAATGCACGCCACACTTTTCAAATATTTATTTATAAAAATTTTGAAAACCATTTAACATTTTCCTTCCGCTTCACAATTGTGTGCCACTTTGTGTTGGTTTATCCAATAAAATACATTTACGTTTTTGGTTGTAACATGACAAAATGTGGAAAATTTCAAGGGGTAGAAATACTTTTTCAAGGCACTGTATATGATCTGGCCATTGAATAATCTTTCCTTTGAAAGATTGTTGTACAAACATGTAAGTTCACATTGCTATTGAAGGAGTTGGAAAGGAGGGACGAGCACCTGTGCACTGGCTTATCTTTGGGAAAAAAATTGCAATTGGTCACAACTGCATCCTAGCTGATCCTTTCGTCCCATGAGGGGTATGAATACTTTTTCAAGGCACTGTACAAATGTGAGTTTTTTGTTAATATTTTATATTTCTAAGAACAAAATGCCTGTTATATACATTCTTCCAGCAGTTTTAGCTGAGGTACAGACAGGACCTTTGCATTTCTCCAGGATCGTTCAGTTTGTTATTTAATCCTACCCTTTTTTGGGGTCAAACCACATCTTGAGACATATTCCTTAATTAATGTTATTCTCTGCTGAGAAATTGAAATGTAAAGCTCCCTTCTTCTTAGCTTAGTGTTGATTTCCCGATGAATGGTGGTTCACAGACAGCCTAATTTAAACCATATGCACTTTTATTTGAGGAAAGGCAAGTATCACTTATGTTTAGTTACACCCACAACATTTTTCACAGCATCATTTCCGTGGATGTTTAAGTAGACATGACCCCTAAATTCAATGACGTAAGACATCTTGTGTACTAAATATCTAAATAGTAATGAGAAAATTCCTAAAAATTTGTTTTGCTTAGAATTTGCCTGATCTGCTGCTGTGATCCTGGTTGTTGGCCTCTCATTTACAAGCCTGTAGTTTTTCCATCTTTGAGTCCTTTGCTAAAAACAAAAGTCCAGTATAAAGTAAGTATAAGTCATATGGCATATTATTTCAATTGCAAGAGAGGCCCTTGGGTGTGCCTCCAGTGTTGTGCCAAAGGAAGAGGAGATCTATAAAATTTGGGGGGGGGGGCAGCAAACACCTACTGGCTCTTTCACAACAAGCCCGGCCCATATGTAGTCCTTAAAAGAGAAGTATTGGCTTATGAAAAGAAAAAAAACATTTATACTAACCTAGATGGATGCAGCATTGATCTGATGCAGAACTCCTGTGATCCCCCATAGAAGTATAGCCAAAATAGCTTTGGGTATACTTCTCTTTTAAGTGCATTAAAATATGTCTAAGCTATTTGAAAGCAGGCCATACTACTACACGTACCTTTAAGCACAGTACACTGCAGTGAGGTGAGCACTTTTAACCTCCCTAGCGGTTTTCCCGTGTCTGACACGGGGTAAAAATTCCCTGCTACTATCGTTGATCCCGTGTCAGACACGGGGTGAGCTGCAGAGCGCACAGCGAGTGCCTTACCTGCTCCCACGATCCAGCGATGCAGCGATGTTCGCTGTACTCGCTGGGTCTGTCACTTCCTAGTTCCTAGTTCCGCTCTCTGCGACGCAGCGACGTACGGGTGCGGAACTGGGCGGGAATTTCAAAATGTTACAAACACATAAAAGAGGTGATACATTGTAATCTGAGGGGATTGCACTGTATCACCTCATAGTTTGGAGAAAATACACAAACATTGTAAAACTTTAAGGGCGGGTCAAGGCGTGGGCATGCAGCGACGCAGCGTCTCTCGCCTTGATCCTTGATCCTTCACTGTCTGGGTCGCTCATGTCGCTTGTAGCGACGTAGCGACCTAGCACCCTCGTCCATTCCGTGAGCGACACGCGAGACGTCGAGTGGGGCACAGACTGTGCCCTAGTTGCTATCATCGTCCCTTAAAAATGGGGCACAGTCTGTGCCCTTTTGGCGATCCCTCCAATTTTCACGAGTGGAGTGACGTCACATGACACGAATTTCCATGCACATCATCATACCGGACGAAAGTTTA
>BLSH010476405.1:391595-424639 GCA_018402905.1 Glandirana rugosa
TGCTCAGTTGTGCTCAGCTGTGCTCGGTGTCTAGGAGTAAAGAGCCGGGGTATTTGTCTCTGCTCAGACTTTTTAAGATATTTCAGTGTAGAAATCACTTTTTCACACAGTTTAAAAGCAGATTATCTTTAAACAATATACCGCATATTTTAGCGCAATTTAGGGGATCAGATTATGGTCCAAACATTATTTCTATTTGCACAACTCCAGGTCTGGGCTGGAGTAAGGAGTTGGGAGTTATCTGTGACCTTGGAGCTTTAGTGAATTCCATTTTGGCCGTTATTTACCGCCCAGCGCTATTGTGAATACCGTTTTAGCGCTATTTACCGCGAATCGCGGTAATTACCGCGATTCGCGGCAATTTTGCCGCTATTTTGCGGCAATTTTGCCGCTATTTTGCGGCAGCACTATAGTAAATGACCCCCATAGTGTCCCAGAGGTGTAGGGAGTTGGATAAAGTAGGGCACTGCATTTTTTAGGGAGAACCCGCATAAGGAGATCTATAGGTTGTGGGTGCCCTGCTTGTGCTTTCAATTTGACCCATTCAGGCTTGTAAGAGGTAGTGGAGATTTGGGATAGATGGATCTGTAAGAGGTAGTATCACACCAGATGTGGTACTCCCAAACCACCAGAGGATTTGTAAATGTATTGAGTTTTATGGGCCACCCTGCAACCCCTAGATCCCCAGATAAATGTAAAAATACTGGTTTGGAATTTCTTTAGGTGTAAAGAGGAGATGGGGATAAGCAACATGTGCAATTACTACAATATTTTGAGTGGTATATTCATTTTGACAGTGGATATTCTACCCAGACTTGTGAGAGTATATATATATATATATATATATATATATTATCTTTTTATTGAGTTTTCATGTACGAACAGTACAAACATACCACTAAAAACAATCATTGTTGTGTTACCAAAGCAGGGGAGTATAATAATTTCACATACTGTAAGCGCGAAGATGAAATTGGTGAAACTTCCAGGTGGAATCATACAATGGTAAAGCAGCATATTAAGGGGAGGAGAAAAAAGTGTTAATCATATGTCATCAACCATTGCAGAAAAAAATAAAAAATTAAAAAAAATAAAAGAGGCTCTATTAAAAATGAAAGCCTAGTGGATACCAGAACCATAGCCGTGTCATATCATAAGGAGGCAGTGGAAGGATCTGCTAACCACTCGGACCACACTTTATCATGTTTTTTTAGGCAGCCACGGCTTGCAAAAGTATCCTTGTAAAGCGGAAGATTATTGTTAATTAGATGTTTCTAAAAGGAAATAGAAGGGGGAGCCCCCTCTTCTAATGCAAGGCAATAGCCTTTCTAGCATAAAAGAGGAGACCGACTAAGGTCTTTCCTGCCATAGTAGGGATGAGGTTAGAGAGAGTATATTGACCATGTCTTCAACTCCTCTTCCAAGATAGCATAGAGTGGTATATAGTTAGCCTTAAACAGCAATGTTATCTCTGAGGTAAGTTTAATGCCTAAATAATGCAAGGCTTGAGTCTGCCATGTAAAGAAACATGTGGTCTTAAGTGAAGCAAGAACCTGTTTCAGTACGGTTTGTATTGAGAGCTTTCAACTTAGTCATATTTACTCGAAGCCCAAAAGTTCACCAAATTCCACCAGAAATTTTAGGAGGTTGGGCAAAGTGATCGGAGAAATAATAAACAGCAAGAGATCATCTGAAAAGAGTGTGCATTTATGTTGTCTTCCCGCTCTCTAAACCCCAATGTACCTTGTGGGGTTCATACGATTTGCTATTGCCAACGTCTCACTTGCTATTACAAACATTAGAGATGACAGGGGTCACCCTTGTCTTGTTCCTGTTTGTATTTTAATTGGGTCTGATTTATAACCAGTGACACTTATATTGGCAGTGGGATTTGAGTATAAAGTACGTAAAAACAGAAGGGTATTGGGGCCAAAGTTCCACTGCTGTAGCACGGAGAAAAGGTAGTGCAAGGATAGGGAGTCAAAGGACTTATGTAAATCCAGTGATAACGGCATACCCTGCCTGGCTTCAACCCCATCCTAACTGGACCCCAGCAACAAGACTAAGTTTATGGTCCTTCTCATTTGGTCACCTGCCTGGCATCTGGACATAAATCCAACCTGAACTACATGAATGTAACAAAAACTGGTTGCTTCTGTTAGCATAACATTTTGTTAGCAATTTTAAGTCACAATTTATAAATGAAATAGGTCTGTAATTCATCATGTTACTACGGTTCTTGTTAGGTTTAGGTAACAAACAAATAGTGGCTCTATTTAAATCCATGTCCAGGGGTGAACCTTTCCTAAGGGCGTTATAAAATAATTTTTGTACGTGCTGAGTTAACAAAAAGGCAAACTTTGTAAAGTATAACAGAAAATCCACGCGGGCCCAATTGAGAACACTATTGTAACTAGGGTACCTCAAATCATGGCCTTACACACTGCTCAGGTGGTGATAGTGGAGATATTGAAGGGATCATTGTGTGCAAAAAAAATATTTTAATTGCAGTTAAACATCGAAACACATGGAAGGTTTACACAGAGGTGATAAATTTATTCTCCATGAGAAGGGCCCAATGGTTTGCGGAGAGAGATACAAATTGCGAGAAGAGGCAAATGATCAGGCCAGACAACGTCTATCTATAGTCCTACTAGGTCAAAATACTGGACCAATGGAGATGGTGGTGAAGAGGTAGTCAATGTGGGAATAGGTCCTGTGGACAAGTGAATAGTATGTGTTTTCTTTTTTTTTCGGATCCATTTAGCCCCCTCCAGATATCCACAAGTATATGTTGCCAGTTTGGTTCCTAACTTTGGAAAATAACTAGCTTGGGATTGGCATTTTGATTTGTCTAGTATAGAGTCCAGAGCGACATTGGCGTCCCACCTGATCAGGACCATGCTTGATTTCTCAGAATAGATTGAGAAATATGGTCTGAAAGAATGGGAGTTGGCCCGTATCCATGGTATAATATGAGATGAGTGGGAACAGTAAGTCCTCCAGTGTGCCTCTGACCAAGAGGTATCTCTCTTCTGAGTCTTGGATCAATTTATATAAGGAGTAGGATATCTGCTTAGAAAGCAAACAGCTACACCCCTCCTTCTAGTTGAGACCATTAGCTCAGTAAAATTGAGGGAAGTGTCCATGAAGGAGTGTAGGGTTTTAGGAGGAGGGAAAATGTGTTTTCTGCAGGTGGAGGACATCCACACTGAGTGAATGATAATGCTAGAAGGCTTTTCACATTTTTACTGGTAAATTTAGGCCCTGGATGTTATGTGTGAGGGCTCTGATTGGGCAGGTAATAGTGGGGTAAGCCACGATGAATAACAGAGAAAAGATGTGCACATACCATATGTTGAGCAACACTGGGATTACCTTTAATAAACATTATTTTCTAAACTTTCTACACTATGATAAAACAGCAAAGATGTCTTATTTTAGAACTTTTTTACAACAACTAATTAGCAGGGATGAGCTCCTTTCCTGTGGACTCACTTTGGACTCTTGCTACAATCTTACACCTTGAGTGATTGTTTCAACTTTTCAAGCTCTGTTTATGCACGACATATATGGACAATTGAAGCTGATGTGTATATTTTTAGATGGTTTGAAAATTTAAAACGGCTGCTTTTTTAGTTGTATGCATTGTTAGTGGATATTACCTATATTGCCACTCAGTGCTATTTAGTGTCTAGTTGGGCAATATTGACATTTTATTTGTTTATAGATTCTTATTGTTAAATTGGCAGCTATGGATGCATTGATCTTTTTAGGTAATCGACAGATAGATTTAGATAATCTATTTTTAGTTGATGAACATGCAGACCAATCTGATGATCTCAGTGGTGTGTTGACTGCCCTTTCAAATGCCCTGGAGAAACACGAGCGTGGTGGGACGTCCACACCTTTGAGTACTATCTAAAAGAAAAAATTATATTCTGTAGTTTGAGATGGGAGGTAACTCCACAAGATGGCTTAGACGACCCCGAATCCATGTCAGAATGGTTTAATTTTTTCAATGGGGTAGGTCTCAAACTTCAGGATTTTATTCTCAATAGGAAAAAGAAAAAGTTACTAATTTTGGATAGTAAAATTAAGGGACTATATTCTAGGCTTGAATCAATCAAAGATACCCCTAGAATGAAAGAATTTAATGAACATATGAAAAAAAAGTTAGAGAAAATTGATAAAGAAAAAAGTTTCAAAGAGATATGCTAGATTTCCGTAAGAAATCAGTATATCTGTGGCAGACTGGAGTCAGTTCTTCACAGAATAGGATTCAGCAAGATGGGAAGCCCTGTACAGAAAAGAGACAACCCCAGAAGCTAGATAACCTTAAACAATCTACCCCGATTGGGTCACCTAATCCAGCCGGTTACCATCAAGGGTGGAATCTCAAAAGGGTGAGCAGAGGAAGGGGTCACTCTAAAAAGTCTACAGCACCATACTACCATCAAGACTACAGACCACAACCTATCACATTGGTATGAACCCCTGGACTACGTGGTGGATTCCCCATCTCGCACACCCTTACCTTTTTTAGGGAGAGGAGGGGGATGGAGGGGGAGGGGAAGAGGTCACTTCCTAAGAAGGGGAAGACCATCGGGACAACCCTACCGACCAACCTCCGTTATTATCAGGACTGGAATCCCCAATATTGGAGCAGAGAAGAGGGGGACCAGAGCAGGTCAGCTGCACCATATTACAACACAAGGGGAGAAAAGGAAGAGGCTGCAAGGCAGGTAGAAGGGTCCAAGAAAAGAAGGAGAGACGTGGAATAGGCAGTCAGGATGGGATATACAACTTAAGTGGGGTGGAATTGACTCCTGAAGAGAAGTTAGTTTTGAACTTAGGTTTGAAATGTGGAATCAGAAGACCAATTAATAAATTTAGTGTCTACATTGATTTACACAAATACATGAGAAAATTAAATATAAAAAATATTTTCTGACCAATACCCCATCTATACAAACGACTAGTACGGGAATGATTAATGGGGTGGATAGCGGACTTATAAATAAGTCTGTTTTCCACCCACAAAAGAGTAACAATCAACATTTAGAGGTATTCAAAGGAGCTGTCTTAAGAGATTTAGAACAAGTGGTACCTTTCAAAAATACAAATCCAAAATACATACAACAAGGAATTAGCAGATTGGAAAAGAATAAAGAGGTTATTGTGAGACCCGCTGATAAAGGGGGTGGAGTGGTTGTATTGCCCAAACAACTTTATATAGAACAGCTTGAAAATATGTTGGAAGATACGGAGACATACACAAAGTTGAAAGGAGACCCTACTAATCAATATACAAACTAATTAATACGGTTAGTAGATGCAGGATACAAAACACATTTGCTAACAAATAAAGAAAGAAAGTATTTGGTATCTAGTGTAAGTAGAATCCCTACCATCTATACTTTACCAAAGATCCATAAGGATCAAAAGAACCCTCCTGCTAGACCTATTGTTAACAGCATAGGATCCGTAACTACTAGGGTAGGGCAATACTTGGATTGTTTCCTGCAAGTGTCATTAATACAAAAGCCTATTCAAAAGACACTAAAAATATGTTGCAGATTTTACAACAGATAGAGCTGACAGATAGTGAGAATATTTATTTGGTTACAGCTGATGTATCTTCGCTGTATACAATCATTCAACATGAGGATGCTTTATTGGCGTTAAATTGGGCGCTAAGTCAGCGTGATGATATACCTTTTTTGCAAAATAATTTTTTGAGGAATGTGCTTGACTTTTGTTTATCGCACAATTATTTTTAGTTCCAGGGCCAGTTTCTTTCACAAAGAAGAGGCGTGGCTATGGGCGCGCCCAGCCTCGCCAATCTTTTTATGGCAGAGTGGGAAGATAAGGTGATCTTTGGAAAACCAAGAAAATAATTATCTTTATCTGGTCAGGGACTGAGGAAGAACTGGTCACCTTTTTGACTGAACTGAATACCAACACAAATAATATTGTTCTATCCTCTAATTATAGTCAGGAAACCATTAATTTTCTGGATCTGAATATATTCAGGAATGGGAAGAAATTAGAAACATCTGTGTTTTTCAAAAGTACGGATAGGAACAGCTACTTGCCCATACATAGCGGACATCATCCGGTCTGGCTACGAAACATACCGGAAGGCCAGATAATGAGGGTGAAAAGAAATTGTACAAGGGAGGCCGACTTTCTAGAGGAATCCCAGATTGTAAAGCAGAGATTCGTAAAGAAAGGCTATAGATCAGAGGATATTAGCAAAGTGATAGATGAAGTTTCATCACTTCCAAGACAGCAATGTTTAAAGGACAAAGAAGAGAGTGCTTACAATCATGACCTCCATCAGTGGGGGTTCATTAGCAACTTCCACTCTCCATATAAAGAGGTTGAACAAATTTTCTGAAATCACTGGCACATTCTTCTGAGTATGCATAAAACATTGGGCAAAATAGTACCCCCTGTCCCTAAGTTTATTTATAGAAAAGCGCCAAACATAGGAGACAGGATAGTTAAGAAAATATTAGACCCTCCCAAGAACCCGCCTACATTTTGGGACCAAAAAGGCTTTTTTGCATGTAGAAGGTGTCGGGCGTGCAGGGAAGTAAATACACCTTTGAGACGGTTCGAACAGTTTACATCCCCAGCTAATAACAAAACGTTTAATATTAAGGATTTCATAACGTGCAATACCAATTACGTGGTATATGGTCTTCTGTGTCCTTGTAACCTTCTTTATATTGGTAGAACTAAAAGACAGTTGAAGGTGAGGATCTCGGAGCATATTCAAAATATAAAGCAAGGTTTCCGAGAGCATAGCGTATCATTACATTTCAGGGACCACCATAACCAATACCCCTCAGGCCTGAAATTTTGGGGTATGGAAAAACTCACACCGCCACGGCGGGGGGGCTAATTTGGTGAGGGAGGTTTCTAAACTCGAAACAAAATGGATTTACTTAACGGATTGTCTTGATCCGAAAGGGTTAAATGTAGAATTAGACATTAACTGCTTTATAAGTGATGTTTAGGAAACATTGAACGGTGTAGTTATTAGTGAATGGATTTGTTTTGAAGGGTAACACGAGAGGTACTTTGTTTATTCCACTGATTCACATGTGCTGTAACCCTGGAGGTGATGGGGTGCCCCGACCATGTTGAGGGATTGGGGACCTGATGACCTTCAGGGATCAACGTGGCGTAGGGGGTTTGTGGATTTTAGATTCTAGATTAGTCATTGTTGATTGATGACCTATGATATTGGGTCAATGGTTGTTGTATAATGCTATATGGATATGTCCCATAAATAATGAGATAAACTGAACCTATTGAGATGATATGGTTAATGTACTAGGACTCTGGAACACGCTCTGGAACAGTGAAACCTGTGAGATAGGGGATCTGGAGCCATGTAATAATGTGTTTTTTGAATAGAGATGGTCTGGATGTTCAATTTTTAATGTGTTTTTCATTTTTTAATTTTATAACCTTTATACAATTAATGAGTAATTGATATTTAGAAATATATTGATGCACTGATTTTTTTCTTGTAATGGTGATATTCTGCAAGGGCTTCCAATATGCTCATATTCATTTATGTGGCCAGTTGTGATTATAACATACATTTAACCACTTCACCTCCGGAAGAATTTCACACTTTAGGACCAGAGCACTTTTTTGCGATTCGGCACTGCGTCGCTTTAACTGACAATTGCGCAGTTGTGCGACGTTCTACCCAAACAAAATTTGCGTCCTTTTTTTCCCACAAATAGAGCTTTCTTTTGGTGGTATTTGAGCGCCTCTGCATCATTTCTGATCGCCGCTATAAACAAAAGAAGAGCGACCATTTTGCAAAAAACCCAAATTTCTTACTTTTTGCTAAAATTCAAATCCAAAAAAAAAATATAAAAAAACATTTTTTTCACCGGTTTTGACCGATTTATATTCTTCCTCATATTTCTGATAAAAAAGTTGCAATCTGCGTTTATTGATTGGTTTGCGCAAAAATGGCCGCGTTTACGGATGGTGAGAATTCATTTCTGGGGTTTTTATTTTACTAGTAATGGCGGCGATCTGTGATTTTTAGCGGTACTGCGATATTGCAGCGGACATGTCTGACATTTTTGACACTTTTTTGGGACCAATGAAATTTATTCAGCGATTCAGAAATTTAAATGTCCACTGATTACTGTATCAATGTCATTGGCAGTGAAGGGGTTAACTTGCAGGGGGAGATCGAGGGTTTAACTGTGTTCCCTGGGTGTGTTCTTACTGTGGGGGGTTGGGCTACCATGGGCATGAGAGATCTAACTGATCCCAGTGACAGGGATCAGTAGCTCTCCCATGCCTGCACTGTCAGAATGGGGAACCGCCATGTTTACATTGGCGGTTCCCCGTTCTTTGCCTGTGGCCACTCATCGCGGCTCGCCGGCAGACATCGGGTCCACCCGAGCCGCGGGCACACTCCTCAGGAGTGCGGCGGGCGTGCGCGCCCCCTAGCGGCCATTCGCAGATCGCCGCCTTTTTACGGCGATTCGCAGCCAGCGTCCACACTGTCGCCGTAAATATGCGGTAGGCAGTGTGGAACGTGATAATATATGGAGGCTGAAGGCAATGTTGCTCCGACTATGACCAATTAGGTAATTAGAGAGATGGTCTAAGAATAAGGGGAATACAAACTTCCCTGTGCGACTGGCCCTATAATTGTCCGATAGCCGAAGGAAGTTCCGTGAATGGTGAGGAGTGTTTACCACTCCCATCAACCTAGCAGATATAATCCGTAGCCGTGCCGTGTTGTCACGCCCTCCATAGATGTCGGAATGACCCCATGACTAGACGGAAGTGATGTTTGCGCTCCAACTCTGACTGCTGCGGTGCGGTGAAACACCGGACGAGCGGCTGTACGATCGAAATCGGAGCGGTGATGTACTAGTGTTTTTACTCACCAGCTGTTTGATATTTTAATCTTGTAAGTGTAATTGTTTGCGGGGGGATAATAAAGTGTTTGAAACGGAGGCACACTATGTGGAGCATTTTTGTCTTTTCCGTGTATTCGCTTATCTGATGAACCACCGCTGCCAGACTCCTAGGATACCCAGTGTACCTTGCAGAGGCGTATACACTATAAGTGTCTGGTAAGTGGGCACTGCATGGGGAGCGGCACACTTTTGCGGTGATAGAAAATACCTTGGTGACTGGCTGTACATTTGGTGTGGAAGTTAACCCTTTCCTGTGGACTCACTTTGGAATCTTGCTACAATCTTACACCTTGAGTGATTGTTTCAACTTTTCAAGCGCTGTTTATGCACGACATATATGGACAATTGTAGCTGATGTGTATATTTTTAGATGAGCTCAGGTGTGTTCCGACTGTAGTCTGAACTCACCTTAGCTATACCACCAGGAAGCTTTACAGTGTCTCACCAATCATAACTGGAGCTGAATGGAAGAGATGTCAGTGTATTGACATCCGTGCCCGTTCAGTTTGTGCCCGCATACTCCACGGACTTGTGTCCATTTACATCAGGCTACTGCTAATCTGTAGCATTTAGGTCTGGAAAAACAGAAAATGATGTTCTTTTCCATTTTTTTTTTTACCTGAATGGACACGGAGGTAGGCGGATCTAAATGCACACAAGTCAGTTCATATCTGGACTCCTGTAGTCCTACATGGAGCTTTCAATCAGGTCCGCATGAAAAACTGACAAGTAAAGCTTGGGTGAAAGGTTTTCAAAGGGGAGTGGTTTGGGGGTGGTAAAAATGCAGTTTGGCTGTGTGTTTTTACTGGGGGGGGGGGGGCCCCCCCCCCCCCCCCCAAATCACACGTGTAAAGCATCTCACTGTGTGCTCATGGTCATTATCATTCTGATGATCACAGCAGGTTCTTTATGGCTCTGTGAGTGTAACATGGCTGTTGGGTGCTGACCTTGATATGGCTGTGTTATAGTCTGTAACACACATTACAGCCATAAATTAAAGTGGTGGTAAAGTCCGCGCCCCCCCCCAAAAAAAAAACCCATACAAAGCAAAGGCATAATGAGCTAGTATGCAGTGCATACAAGCTCATTATGAAATACTTACCTTGGAATGAAGCTGTTGCAGCGATCTCAGCACACCGCTGTGACCAGCGACATGCTTTTTCCGGGTCTGCGGCTCTGTCCAATCACAGCGCTGGAGCCCACGCTGACGTCACTCCCGCGCATGTGTACGGGAGCCGTCATTTACGGCACGTCAACAGAAGGGTGCCGATTCTTCAGTGCGCATGTGCCGATGACATCAGTACATGCAGATACAGGGAACATCTCCTAAACCGTACAGGTTACAGGTAAGCCTTATTGTGGCTTACCTGTAGTTTAAAGTGGTTGTCATGAGTTGACAACCTTTTTAAGAAAGTAAGCATCCAACAGCCGTGTTACACTGGCAGAGCCATAAAGCACCTGCTGCGCTGTGATCATCATAATGATTATGACCATGACCACACAGGAGGGAGTCTGGGGACTGCACCTTCTAGAATATGCCTGTGTGATGTGTCAATGTGTGTGCTGGGAGACTGCTTGCCGCTGGAATTACTCTTGCTGTGCTGTCTCAGCCGCCTCAGCGATCAGTCTTTCCCTCAGGCTGCAGCGCGGCACTTACAGAGGGAGGGGAGCCACATTACAATGGAATCCATCCGCCAGAGAAGGCATACAGTGAGTACCCAGGTACTGGTACAGAGCAGCATGCGGTGTGAGATTGTCTGCCTGCGCTTAAAAATAAAGAAAAAATCCCTCTTCTGCTCTCACCTCCTGGGCCCCTCTGTTAATCTGATGGGGCTCAGGAAATTACTATATACCTTGGTAATCAAGTAAGAGCAGGTTAATGAAGTTATTTAGCTAGTTTGTTTTTTTTAGCTATAAATTAACTACAAAGCTGCTCGGTGCCCCCCCTGCTGACCGGATCCGGTACAACAGGGCTGGTTGTACTGCCCTATCAGCGGCCCTGGGTCCTGGGAAAGGATGGGACACAGCTGGGCAGGAGCGAGAGCACAGAGTAAAATGGAGAGCATAGGGAGGGTGTAGAATACAGAGCCAAATTGAGAGCTAAGAAGAAAGAGGAGCAAGAGTGCCCCTGAAAGGAAAGGAGATAAGATGAAAAGTAGCAAACCCAAATACACATTAAATATAACATGCTGGGATGTTTGCCAGTGTCAAGGAAATGCTTAGGTCATAGGGCTCTCTCAAAGTCTGAGGATTGAGACCGAAATTGATCTCCTCCATCCTCAACATCCCCTAGCCCCTTTTCCCCTCCTAATGCTTCTCCCACTCTTACCTCCCTTCATCCTTTCCTCCCACCTTCCTAAAGTGGATATACTTCCTTCCTATCTCCTTCTTTCCTATAAATTGGCGCAGATCATGTTTGTACAGCTATAGCTGCCGGCAGTGACCGCATGCAAAAAATCTGACAGACTGGTTGTACTGAAGTTGATTGATGGATCGACTTCAGTACAACCAGCCTGCCCATAGATGGAGTGAATCTCAGTTAGTCTCTGGTAAACTGGCTGAGATTTGATCCATCTTATGGCCTGCTTTAGGAATGAATGTTAAGGAATTTACATTTACTTGGAAAGGCAACAAAATAAAATGGACATTTTACAAATATTATGGGGATTACTTGTGACTTTTGTCCAAATGCTAAAACATTGGCACTGTTTTTTTTTTTATAAATAGACCCCTTACTGTAATAATTGTTACTAGGAAAAATGTAAATCTATGCAGCCTGGACGCAAACAACAACAAAATGTCAGGAGTTCTAGTTCTTCTCTATTCTATCCAAAACGAACAAGAAAATGCCAATTAAAAAAATAAATAAAATTGAATTTATAATTTTTGCAAATTAGGGCTGGGCTCTCAAACGGCAGCAAAGTCCTGCAGATTACTCTCTCAATTTGGTGGTGCATGTTATAAAGTCGACAGCCGTGACATGTCATAATATTTTTTATCATAATAATTTTCTCTTAAAAATATTACATTCACAAATACCACTTTATGGATTTTTTATTTGTTATGGAGTGAGGGATCATTTTATCACAAAGCGTTACTTTATCTCCACGTCTAAAATCTAATTTTTCTTGCTTCTCTCAGTGGACACCTTTTTTAAACTTATGCTGGCCATACACTAATGGATTTCGTTCCTTAACCACTTAAGGACCGGAAGGATTTCCAGCTTTAGGACCGGAGCCCTTTTTGCGATTCGGCGCTGCGTCGCTTTAACTGACAATTGCGCGGTCGTGCGACGTTGCGTCCTTTTTTTCCCACAAACAGAGCTTTCTTTTGGTGGTATTTGATCACCGCTGCGTCATTTCTGATCGCCGCTATAAACAAAAGAAGAGCGAAAATTTTGCAAAAAAACCCAATTTTCTTACTTTTTCCTAAAATACAAATCCAAAAAAAAAATATAAAAAAACATTTTTTTTCACAGTTTTTGGCCGATTTATATTCTTCCTCATATTTGCGATAAAAAAAATCGCAATCGGCGTTTATTGATTGGTTTGCGCAAAAGTGGTCGCCTTTACGGATGATGAGAATTCATTTTTGGGGTTTTTAAATTTTTTTTATTTTTTACTAAAAATGGCGGCGATCTGCGATTTTTAGCGGTACTGCGATATTTCAGCGGACATGTCGGAACGTTTTGACACTTTTTTGGGACCATTGGCATTTATACAGCGATCAGTGCTATAAAAATGCACTGATTACTGTGTAAATGTCAATGGCAGTGAAGGGGTTAACCTGCAGGGGGCGCGCTAAGGGTTAACTATGTTCCCTGGGCGTGTTCTAACTGTATGGGGGACTGCCTATCTGGGGAAGGGAAGTTATCACAGCCTTCACGTAAAGGAAGGCTGTGATCACAGCCCTTCCCCCTCACACAGAGCGGAGGTCCGTGTTTACATACACAGACCTCCGCTCATTCGCTCCGGGGGGGGCATCGCGGGTGGCTGGCGGCAATCGAAGCCGCCGCACCCGCTCCCTGGCCCCCCCTGGACACAGTGAGCGCGCGGGCGCGCCTCCGGTGGCGCGCTCACTATACACGTTCCCGCAGCCGCCGTCGTATGACGGCGATTTGCGGGAACGAGCCACTTTGCCGCCGTCAGATGCCGATCGGCGGTCGGCAAGTGGTTAAAGTGAATGTAAACCCTCTCCTATACCCAGTGAAGTGAATAGCCTCAGATGATACACAGAGATGAAACAAATCTCCCTTCATAGGTTTTACATGTATATCTGTTTGAGGAACGAAGCAGCAGAAATACACGGCACTTGGGGCTTTGGAGAGAGATAAGTAAACACTACACATGCTGTATGTGTGCCCAGGTCAGATTTCACGAATGGGGTTTACAACCAGATTCCTTCATCCACACAAATGATGTGCATGGACAAATCCCCCTGCTTGGGCTAATGAATTCTGACAGCTGCAAGCACCAGCTGTTGGGATCACCGAACAGTGCCTGCAGCTCATATGTGTGCACAACCTATTGCATTAGGGTGTGCACCCCATAGCTCAACACACATGTCTTTCTCTCCAGCCTCAGCTGCACAGGACAGTGAATGAATGGGAAGAGCTCTGTGCTGAGCAGCTTCCTGTTCATTTACAATCTGAAGCATAGTAAACATAGTTTACTATGCGTCATTTGTGAATGAACACAGAGAGTGAGTGTGTTCACTGTGCTCATCTAGAAAAGGAAGGGGCTGGAGAACGATATATTTACTAGCCCCTTCCTCCACTCTCCATCCTGAAACAGCAGGAGAGGAGAAAAGGCAGTATAGTAAAAGAGAGAAAGTACTGATATGAAATGGGTAAGAGAAGAAGGATGTGACTCAGTCTCAATTAGTACATACACCACAACTACCTATAGCACAGGGGACTTTGCGAGTCACATCTCAAAAGTATTTAGCATAAAAACATATTTTATTGTTTACAAGAATGTCTGACATACAGTTAAAAATGAAATATTTTATATATATATATATATATATATATATATATATATATATATATATATATATATATATATTGACAGTAGAAATACAAATATAACATTAAAGCACTGGAGTCAGAAAACCTTGCATGGTCTAATGTCCATTGGTCAGTCTGAAGAATTGTGCTGACATTCTCGACGCGTTTCGCAAGATGGAAGAACTCGCTTTCTCAGAAGCACTCAGACATATCTGGAGATAAAAAACACACATAAGAGAGGAAAACGAAACCCACCCCAGACATCTGACCTCACTATGCTGACTTACAATTGTTGAAAGGTTGAGAAGAACTTCCACATGGATACAACAGCACAGCACAAACGTAAATAAAATCAATTAAAAGATCTTCCAAATACATTCAGCGTGGGACTCCGGAGGGTCCCCCCACACAGGTCAACCATTTTTTTTTTATTTTTTTGCTGTCCCATATTTATTTATCTATTTTCCCTCTCTTATGTGTGTTTTTTATCTCCAGATAGGAAAGCCAGCAGCACTGCGGGGTGGGTGGGGGAACACAGAGGGAAGCCTAAGCAGTAGGGGGAATCTGCGCTGCACGTAGTGATTAGGGTATGCCCAGGCACGCCTGGCACACCCTATGCGCATGTTTATGCTGCAGCTTATTGGATAAAGGCACTGTTCAGCTGACAGTTTTTGGTCCAGCGCCTTTGACAAAGCTAGATTGAGTAATCACATTTTGTTAAAACATTGTATAACAGCTTTAGACTTAACAACAGCCTGAAGCTAGCAGTATTTTAAAGAGTGATAACCCATGTGATAATCTTTTAACACATCTAATTTTTAACATGATAAATTTAGTAAACCAAAAAACAAAAGGCAAGCAGGAACAATGTCGCCATTAACAACAACTCTCTTACAATAGGCAAGTTAAAAAGCCATAACTATAGAAGTGTAAAGTGACCTAATGAAAGTAGATGAAATGTAATTGAATCTTTCCAGTGTCACTAGCTGCATTGACAGGTGCTTTTTTATCACCTGCTGTGTGACACATCGCTTTCAAACAAACAATCTAATGTGGATGTCTCTGTGACAGGTTAATATAGTCCTACACTGGCTGGGAACATCTTGGCTTAAGAAGTTTATATCCTGCATTTTTGCTGTTGACCTCTTTCTGCTTAAGAAAGTTTGACATTTTTACCATTTAAGGATTGTAACTGCAGGCCAGCTCCCCTGCCCCACACAGCCTCCTATACTCAATCCTGGTTTATTGGGGCCCAGATAAAATAAACACAAGTTTTATTTATATCTGTTCACAAGGGTGGTTCATAGCACAAGTAAGTTTCTTATTCAAATTATTTTTATCCATTGCAAATATTTAATCAGTACATCTGTGATTCCATATAAAAATGACTCAGGATTCCATCTATTGCAGAAAAGTAATTTCCTTCCTATCATTAACTTGAGGGATATGTATAGATGTGCTATAAACAAAGCTGCACAAATAGGCAAGCCCTACAAAAGCTGATTTGAAGAAGATTTGAAGAAGATTTAGTAAATACTATATATTTTGAAATTGTAAAAAATATTCAATGAACAGGAAAAATTCTACAGTATTCTAGGCACAAAAACAAACACTGAAGGCAGATAAAATGAAAGATGTCAGGACCAGTTCACACCACATGTAGTCCAGTGGGTTTTTTCCTGCATAAAAAACATATGATGTATAAATATAGATTTTGCTAATCAAATATATGACAGGACAAGTGATAAAAATTTCAAAATATACAAACCATATACAGAATTGTCTGCATTTAAATATAAATGATTATATGTCTATATAGACCGTGAAAATAAGGTGCCAATAAATTCATAAATTAGTGCAAAGAAGCATAATATGTGCAAAAACAGCATTTGCAAAAAAGGTTGTGAACACGCTGTTTTTGCACATATTATGCTTGTCCTGTCATATATTTGATTAGCGCAATCTATATTTATACATTATTCCTTCTTCTGGGCGATATCCCTAGTTAGATTCCAGCTCCTCAATCACTGTACTATTTCATCTTTACTCAATACAAAATTATTTATTTAAT
Source organism: Glandirana rugosa (assembly GCA_018402905.1). Taxonomy (NCBI): domain Eukaryota; kingdom Metazoa; phylum Chordata; class Amphibia; order Anura; family Ranidae; genus Glandirana; species Glandirana rugosa. Next base: position 407,650 of record BLSH010476405.1, read on the forward strand.
TTATCAATCTTCACAAACAATATTTTAGCGCGGTATTTCTCCTATTTTAAATAAAAAATGCATGGAAACTAGGTTATATGGTTTCCAATGGCATAGTTCACACCAGTGCAGTCAGTTCCAGGGCTTTCCAGTTCCAGAAAAAAAAAAGTAGAATATGCTGCATTTTTCTGCACTGGACTGTACTGGAACGTGGTAAAATGCATCAAAAGTGCACTGAAATGCACTGGAACGTATCAAAAACTCACCGGACCTCAGTACAGTGAAAAAATAGGAAAAAAGAAAAAAGCATCTGGAATGCATTGGAAATGCATCAAAAACGCACCAGAACAACCCAAAACACATTGAAAAGCACATGCAGAAAAGCACCTGGATAAAGGATCTGGAGTGCCTTTTTTTGTTATGAACCAGCCCTCAGTCAAAATTACTTTCCAACCTGTTAAAAAGTACTAACTCCAGACTACTTTTTTTTTAAGAAACGTTACTACAAGGCAATTACAATCTAAAAGACCTTGCTATGGTTTACAGCACAAAAAAGCAGAAAGAACAACCCTCAAAATTGTTGCAAAATATTTTACTGTTCGTTCACATTTAATTTCTATTAAACTGGTTGTCAACCTGTGACAACCACTTTAACCTACAGGTAAGCCTAGAATAAGGCTTACCTGTAGGTGCACTGCATATCTTCCAAACCTACACGGTTCAGGAGATATGCAGTATTTTCCATGTGCCGACGTCATGTCGGCACATGCGCAGTGAAGAATCCGCCTCCGTGCCGTTTCGCCACTGACCCTGTGCTGTGACTGACGGCTCCCATGTGCATGCGCGGGAGTGACGTCACGCGACTCCGGCCAGTCACAGAGCTGGAGTCGCAGCCCCGGAAGGAAGAGGGGCTGAAGATGGACGCGGCCTGGAGTGGGGACATCGCTCGCTGGACGCCGCAGTGTTCGTTTCCAGGTAAGTGGCACATAATGGGCTACTATGCGATGCATAGTAGCCCATTATGCTTCTACTTTACAGGGTTATATTGAAGAAGTAAACCCAATCTGGGTTTACTTCCACTTTAACCACTTGCCGACCGCCGATCGGCATCTGACGGCGGCAAAGTGGCTCGTTCCCGCAAAACGCTGTCATACGACGGCGGCTGCGGGAACGAGTTTAGTGAGCGCGCGCGCGCCGCCGGAGGCGCGCCCGCACGCTCACTGTGTTCGGGGAGGGCCAGGGAGCGGGTGCGGCGGCTTCGATTGCCGCCGGCTACCCGCGATGGCCCCCCCGGAGCGAAGGAGCGGAGGTCCGTGTATGTAAACACGGACCTCCGCTCTGTGTGAGGGGGAAGGGCGCCTAATCGCAAAAAGGGTTCCGGTCCTAAAGCTGGAAATCCTTCCGGGGCTGAAGTGGTTAAGGAAATGCATATTTCTGTTTCATTTCTATTAAAGGAGTTGTAAACGCAGAAGGTTTTTTTTTTTTTTATCTTAATGCATTCTATACATTAAGATAAAATAAACCTTCTGTGTGTAGCAGCAACCCCAGCACCCCTAATACTTACCTGAGCACCATCTCTCTACAGCGATGTCAACAAATGTCTAAGCCACCCAGGACACTTCTCTTGATTGGCTGAGACACAGCAGCGGTGCCATTGGCTGCCTTTAACCCTTTTACTGCCACCACTGTGTGTCATATTTTTCTATTTTATTATTGTATTAATTTTTTTTTACTGTATTAAAGCTTAACTCCACTTTTGTTGAGAAAAAAAATTCCCCTCTGGGTGATATATGTACATTACAAGGATTTTGACAAACTGTGTTGCAGATTCCTACCTTTTGTTATTCTGAATAAATCACGGTGTGTTTGTCTGTGCCCATGTGCAGAAGTGAATCTAATGGGAGTGGTTTCATAATTATCAATCAGCTGCTGTACCTCCAGAGCTCTAATGAGGAAATTTGCAAGGCCTGCATCTCTTTAGATGTGATTTCCTATTTGGAGTATATCACCAAAAATTACATTTTTGTTGCAGGAGATGCCTGAAATCTGACTTGTATCTTAGTGCAGACTTCTGGGAAAATCAGTGAGCCAATTACACAAGCAGGAAATTAAATATCTGGGTTGCGTTCTGTATACCATCTATGTACAAAACACTACCAGGTTGCCTTATTGCATTGCATTCCACAGAAAATTGCAGCTGCAGATTGAAAATGAAAGGTCATTTTTAATAACATTCAATTACAATATGACTTGTGTCGCAATTGTATATGCTATATAATTTTTTTCAAATTTTCAATTTTTGTTTTCCACTAAAGTGGAGTTACCCTTTAAATGTTTATTATTATTTATGCAGTCTTTGTTTAGATTCATATTTATAACTGTCACAAGGGCACTGCCAAATGTGACAAAATAAAGGTCTGTTGGACCCCTGATGTCTGATCTGCTGCAAATCCAGCCAGATTTGACAGTTCTGAAACTGAAGTTGAGCACTTATGGGTCCAGAATAAACAGAGTGTATCGGTTCACCTATCTGTTCTCCATCCTGATGTGGTATGCAGTGTTCCCAGGCTCACAAGAGAGACTGAAGATGGCTAAAAAGGGGATGTGACAAACACAGTGTCTGACCAGTGCCCTTTTCACCAACTTGTGACAAAAGGCTGGTCAGCCTCACACCATGCTGTCACTGAAGAGCAACAATAACACTCTCAGCCTCACCTTGCACAAAGATTATCCAGCCAGCGGGACCACAATCTAAATGTCAAAAAACTGAGAGCTATGGTCATGGGGTTTAGTTACTAAGCAATTAAAGTGGTTGTCACCCTGTGACAACCACTTTAACCTACAGGTAAGCCTATAATAAGGCTTACCTGTAGGTTCCCTGCATATCTCCTAAACCTGCACTGTTTAAGAGATATGCAGTGTACTTGCATGTGCCCACGTCACCGGGTACATACGCAGTGAAAAAATGGCCTCCGTGCTGTTCCTTCACTGAGATCGTGCCAGGACTGGTGGCTCCTGTGCGCATGCATAGGAGTGACATCACGTGATCTCCGGCCAGTCACAGAGCCGGAGATCGCGGCCCCGGATGAAGATGGACACGGCCTGGAGCGGGGACATTGCTGGACATTGCAGGCTTCCAATGCAGGTAAGTGGCACATAATGGGCTAATATGCAATGCAGGATAACATAGAGGAAGTAAACCCCATCAGGGTTTACTTCCTCTTTAAGCCGCCACTAACTATTTTTATTGTAAAATAAGGGATGTTTACAATATTAGCAATACAAATTATGACTTTAGAATAATGTCTAAAACACACACTGTCACCACAGACAGGTATATCCAGAGATTTACCATGTAGTAGCACTCTTTAAGAGACAGGGGTTCTTTAACCACTTCAATATCAGGCACTTTTACCCCCTTCCTGGCCAGGCCAATTTTCAGCCTTCAGCGATCTCGCACTTTGAATGATAATTGCACGGTCATGCAACATTGTATCCAAAAGAAATTTCACACAAATATAGCTTCCTTTTGGTGGTATTTAATCACCACTGTGTTTTTTTAATTTTTTGCTAAATAAACAAAGACCGACATTTTTTAAAAATAAACCTGTTTTTCTGTTTCTGTTATAAAATTTTGCAAATAAATAATCTCTCTTCATGAATTTTGGCCAAAATGTATTCTACTACATTTCTTTGGTGAAAATAACCCAAATCAGTGTATATTATTTAGTCCGTAGGACAGTTATACAGTCCACAAACTTTGGTATATATCTGAAAATTGATCAATCCTGATGTGCTGACGGCCTATCTCATTTCATGAGGCCCAAAAATGTCAGGACAGCACAGCTATCCCCTAAATGACCCCTTTTTGGAATGTATACAGTCCAAGGTATTTAGTAATAGGCATGGCAAGTTTTTTTTGAAGTTGACATGTTTTGTCATCATTTTTTGGAAAATGAAGAAACACATTTTTATTTACATCCTGTCACCAGTGCAGTACAGCATCATCATATAACGGGTGTGGCAGTGATCAGGGACACTGTCTGGTAACAGTGCAAAAAAAATGAATCATAATCAATTTTTATTATATTTTTTTTAAACACATTTTGTCCAGAGCAATATAAATATTACCATAGTAACATTGTACTACTCTGGAGAAATTATCATTTTTTTTTTTTTTTTACACATTATGTTTGCATATATCAATTAATTTTTTATAGTCAACTTTACTATGGTAATTTGAAAATCTTAACACTTATGCTGCAAATATAGTTTTATAATCTCTGCACTGGTCCTATTCATAATATAAATGAAGCATGTGAATGGGATATTCAGTGCAGGGGTCATTGTAACATGCTTCATAAACATTATTAGTCTCTACCCAGGGGTGTGTTTCCAACTACGCATCTTAAAGCTGTGGCTACATAGGTGTGCGCAGCCTATTACACTCCAAAGCTCAAAACATGGTACTGATCACTCACTGTGTTCATTCAGAAAGGGAAGGGGCTGGTAAATTACAGATTTACCTGCCCCTTCCCCCACTCATTCTAAAACATCCCCCCCCCCCCCGGGGTAACTGCAGCAGCAGCCGGTAGGAGACAAGAGGAAGGAAGCCAGCAGCGCTGCGGGGGGATGGGGGGGTCAGTACGGGGAATTTGTGCTGCATGGGGTGATTAGGGTGTGCCCAGGCACACCCTGTGTGCTCGCCTATGTGTGGCTAGGATATGGACATTCAACTATTTACATATTCTTGATCTTAAGGCAGAACTACACTGTATCTGAGCACCACAAATCAAAAACACTACATTCACATCAGTCCCTACCCTGAAGGAGCTTACAGTCTAATTCATTTTTAATATTCAAAGCATCCATCCATGTCTCCATGTTTTATTTTGTTGAGAAATCACTTTGAAAAACACCCCCTAGCATTTCTGGCTGTGGCCATCTTGAGTAAGGGCAGATGATTCATGTAGCATTTACTGTACTTCCTGGAATCATTCTGCCCTTAGCTCAGGCATTCATGCAGGAGGGTATGCTTAGCCGAGAAAGCCCCTCCTGAAGAAGAAATGTAAAAAAAAGGTTTAAAACAGCTAAGTATGATATACTTTTGTATCAATTTACTAATACTAGCAGCATAAGGACCAAAAATAGTCAATGTTGACTGAGAGAGTGAAGTCCCACTTTAACAAGCAATTAATAAGCTTTAAAATAAGCCCTCGCTGACCTCTATAGCTGCAGGCGCTGTTCTTAGGGCCCAAAAACTGTTTAGGACCCTTATCCAAGAAGAGAAAAATTACATGCAGCTAAGAAGACTTTTTCTTTTGAAACCTTCTTATAGTAATTAAAAAAAAAAAAAAACTTTGTTACCATGCCTACTGTCTCATAAAAATGCTTATCCTTCCTTCTTATTCTCCTAAGTGTCCTATTAACTATTTTAACTGTGATTGTCAAAGGTTGCTTTATCCATTTATGGTGCACACATACATTTGACTAGAATCACAGCTTGCCTTGTTCTGTGGAACTCATGATGCCCTACTGAGACACAGGCTTTCTTATTACTTTTATGGACATTTTGGGGTTGATTTACTAAAGCCGGAGAGTGCAAAATCTGGTGCAGCTATGCATGGTCAGCTTCTAACTTCAGCTTGTTCAATTAAGTTTTGACAACATAATCTGAAAGCTGATTGGCTTACATGCAGAGCTGCACCAGATTTTGCACTCTCCAGCTTTAGTAAATCAACCTCTTTGTGTTTGTGTTGCAGCTCAAAAAGTTTTTCTCTAATGCCACCTATGTGTGATCACTGGATTCACCATAAGTGTAAATAGATTTCCCTTAAAGGGTAACTCCACTTTCATGGAGAAAGAAAATAGCAAATAAAGAAAAAAATAATATAGCGTGTACAATTGCGATACACGTCATATTGTAATTGAATGTTCTTAAAACTGACCTTTCCTTTTCAATCCGCAGCCACTGTAATTTTTCTGAGAATGCATTGCAATATGGCCACCTGGAGTTGTTCTGTACACAGAGTGTGTACTGACCACTCCCCAGAAACTTAATTTCCTGCTTGTGTGATTGGCTCACCAATTTTCCCAGAAGTCTGCCTAAGATACAAGTCAGATTTCAGGCATCCCCTACAATAAAAATGTAATTTTTGGAGAGTCACTTTCAATAGGAACACGTCTAAAGGGATGCAGACCAACAGATTTCCTCATTAGTGCCAAGCAGTGATTTCTTCAGAATAACAAAGGGTAGGAATCTGAAACAAAGTTTGTTACAATCCTTGCAATGTAAATAGATCACCCAGGTGGGAATGTTTTTTTCTCAACAAAAGTGGAGTTACGCTTTAAACTAGGGCACGTAGTTGCGAATGCTTTTAGCCCTTTTGTATGTAACCACTTCACCTCCAGGAGGATTAACCCCCTTCCTGACCAGAGCACTTTTTGCGATACGGTACTGCCTCGCTTTAACTGACAGTTGCACGGCCGTGCGACGTTGAACCCACACAAAATTTACGTCCTTTTTTTCCCACAAATAGAGCTTTCTTTTGGTGGATTTTGATCACCCCTGAGGTTTTTATTTTTTGTGCTATAAACAAAAAAGGAGCGACAATTTTGAAAAAAAAAGCCAATATTTTTTACTTTTTGCTATAATAAATATCCCAAAAAAAAAGTATATGAAAAAAAAATATTCATCAGGCCGATATATATACTTCTACATATTTTTGGTTAAAAAAAAAAATCACAAACGGCGTATATTGATTGGTTTCTGCAAAAGTTATCGCATCTACAAACTATGGGAATAGATTTATGGCGTTTTTATCATTTACATTTTTTTACTAGTAATGGCGGCGATATTTTTATTGGGATTGCAAAATTGCAGGGGACAGATTGGACACTTTTGACACTTTTTTGAGACCATTGACATTTATATAGTGATCAGAACTAAAAATAGCCACTGATTGCTCTATAAATGTCACTGGCAGGGAAGGGGTTAACACTAAGGGGGCGATCAAGGGGTTAACTATGTTCACTCATTGTGTTCTAACTGTGTGGGGGTGGGGGCTGGCAGGGACATAACAGATCTCACTGATCCTGATGACCGGGATCAGTAGATCTCTGCTATGTCCCCTGACAGAACAGGGAACCGCCATGTTTACATTGGCGGTTCCCCGTTCTGCCTCTCTATTATGCGTTCGCAGGTCACGGGCAGACTCACGGGTGGACTCAGCGTGCAGCGGGTGTGAGAGCGCGCCGGCGGCGGCTGCGGGATCGCGCAAAGGGGAGGACGTCCATGGACACCCTCCCGGCAATTCAGGTCTGCTCTGTAGCTGTCTTTCGGCTATAGTGCGGATCTGTAGTGGTTAAAGGAACTGCTTTCTTAATCAAATGTCTTTAAACCTCCACTGTGCCATTTCATAATGACGGCTGTCTTCCCGAATGAGTAGAGTTTAAGTTTCCCTGAAATTCATTACGGTCATTCGGACAGTGCTTAGCAGTTCTTACATTCGTTTTCTATTGAGTAGAATACACAAATATTTTTTGTACTTTGAGTGTTAACGCTATATGATGTTTTTTTGTCACCCCTTTTGTTTGATGCCTTTCTTGAAATAGGCCTGTGTGTAAACAAATGTTGCAATTTAGGACAAACAGGTTTTACTGCAGTTAGGCTCCTTTCACACGTTTTGATGGACTCCACTTGCTCAGCAGGGATCGCTCCGTTGATCCCCACTGAGTAGACAGATGACAGGTCCGTCTTCGCACACTGTGCTGAGATGGATCTGTCAGAGCCCCGCTCTCCTCTATGGGGAGGTTGGATGAAAACAGACCGCCTGTCCGTTTTCATCCAATCCCATCCGATCCGACCCGCTGGACGGATTGCGAACGTATCACCATACGTCTGTTTTCAGCAGATCTCGTCAGATTGGATGCCAGGCGGGTGTCAGCGGACACATATTTGCTGACATCCGCCTCCCCATAGAAGTCAATGGGTGGCCCGATCTAATCCGCCTAAAAAAACGGACAGGCGGATCCGATCGTGTGAAAGGAGGCTTAATGGTAACATTATCATAATCATGTTACATTAACTTTAAATAAATATGTCATGGATGGGGGATCCGGTGGCGTCACTAGGGTTGGTGTCACCTGGTGCGGTAAAACATGGCGTCACCCCCCCGGCGGGAGGGAAATATCATGTTTTACTGCACCGCTGTGGCTCTCCCCTCCTAGCCTGCCACGGTGCTCTGTCCTGCTGCTGTGGAGTTATAGCAGGAGCAGGACAGAACAGAAGACACGAGGCAGGCTAGCGCATCAGGCTCTCTCCTGTCTAGCCTGCCACAGTGCACTTGATGGTGTCACCCAAGGCTCAACCAGGGTGCAAGGATCGCTATGTACAGGGTGCAAGGATAGCTATATACAGGGTGCAAGAATCACCTTTTACAGGGTGCAAGGATCTCTATGTAGAGAGTGCAAGGATCGCTATGTACAGGGTGCAAGGCTCACTATGCACAGGCTGCAAGGATCGCTACATAGCAATCCATGCAGCCTGTACATAGTGATCCTTGCAGCCTGTACATAGCGATCCTTGCAGCCTGTACATAGCGATCCTTGCAGCCTGTACATAGCGATCCTTGCAGCCTGTACATAGCGATCCTTGCAGCCTGTGCATAGCGATCCTTGAAGCCTGTACGTAGCAATCCTTGCAGCCTGTACATGGCGATCCTTGCACCCAGTACATAGTGATCCTTGCAGCCTGTACATAGTGATCCTTGCAGCTTGTACATACCGATCCTTGCACCCTGGCTGTACAAAGCGATCTTTGCACCCTGTACATAGCGATCCTTGCACCCTGTACACTATGTACAGGGTGCAAGGATAGCTATTTAGAGGGTGCAAGGATCACTATGTACAGGGTTTAAGGATCGCTATGTACAGGGTGCAAGGATTGCCTTTTACAGCCAGGGTGCAAGGATTGCCTTTTACAGCCAGGGTGCAAGGACAGAAGAGAGGACAGAGGGACTGCTGCCAGAGAGCAGCTACAACTTACAGAGAGTGTGCAGTCTGCACACATGGGCTTTAGAAAGAACTGCCGCTGGGCCGGTATGGTGGAGCTGCCACCGAGCCAGGATAGTAGAGCAGCTGCAGTGCACATCCCCCACCCCCTCCCTCTCTCATAGAGACACTGCTGGGCAGGGAGGACTGTGCACACTGCCGCAAAAGCCAAGGCGCTGTTACCTGTTCTGTGTAGAACTAAAAGCAGTGAGAGGCACGTAAGGGGCTATCGCCAGAGGAGCTCAATGCCACCGTCCAAAAAATGCTCTGGTGTCACCCCTCTGACGGGTGTCACCTGGGTGCGCCCCCCCCCCCCCCCCCCAGGACCCCCATAGCGACACCACAGGGGGGATACATTCTTATTGGGGTTAGACTGGCTGACCAGAACTTTGTGGTAGAGGTTGAGTTAGGCGGTGGCATAGGCCACAGTAGAGATGCAGAGTGCTTTGCTGAGTCACAAAGAGGCAAAGGACACAGTTAAGATTGGATACCTTAATACACCCAAGGGAATGGAGTCAGCATGCCCACACATTCAGTTACATAGTTAATCTGGTTGAAAAGAAAAACATAAGCCCATACAGTTAAACCAACAGAAAACACACACACACACACACACACACACACACACACACACACATAGAAAACTTCCAAATACACAATCCTATACTCACAGTTGATCCAGAGGAAGGCAAAAAAATAAAATGAAGCATGATCCAATTTGTTCCAGCGGGGGGAAAAAAATCCTTCCTGATCCCCCTAGAGGCATTTGAATATTCCCTGGATCAACTTTATCTATAAATATTAGTATCCAGATATATTATCTGCATTTAGGAAACAATCTACTGAGCTGGCCAGAAACAGCTCTTTAGGGAGCCTATTCCATATTTTTACAGCTCCTACTGTGAAGAAGCCTTTCCATATTTGGAGATTAAATCTCTTTTCCTCCAGACGTAAAGAGTACCCCCTTGTCCTCTGGGATGACCTTAAAATAAATAACTCTACACCAAGTTCACTATATTGACCACTTATGCATTCATACATGTTGACCATATTCCCCTTAATCTCCTCTAAGAGAGTATCAATTCAGTTCCTCTAATCTTTCCTCATAGCTTACATAACTTACATATACTGTGGCAGAGCTGCCTCCCTGCGCTGGATCACATACCTAGTACATGATCTCCGCGCTCAGGCAAAGGGCGTGTTCGCGCGCCAGCCCGGCTGTGCTGAGATCCGTCACAGCACATGGCGATCAGCAGGTCCCTCCCAATGATTGACTGCTGGCACCCGGTGATCAGCTCTGAGCTTCACCAAACAGCTCTGTGAATGTAAACAACACAAAGCTGTGTTCAGTGACAGGGGATCTCATTCTTTGTTCATTCCCTGCTAAGCAGAAACTAAAACTGCAAACTAGATCCCCAGTAAAAACAGTGCACAGTACACACATAAACAACTTGTTAGGCACACATTTTATCGCTTGATCTCTCTAGATTTTAACCCCTTCCTGTCTAGTGCCATTAGTACAGAGACAGTGCATATTATTAGCATTGATCACTGTAATAATGTCACTGGTGATGTCAGTGGCAGTTAGTCAGTTCCCCCCAGCATCAGTTAGTGTCAGATTGCCTACTGCACTCCTGTTATAATTTGCAGATAGCCGCCATTACTAGAAGAAAATAAATAAATAAATATTCCAGTTTATATTCCATAGTTTGTAGACCCTATATCTTTCACACAAACCAATCAATATACACTTTTACAAAATTTATTAAGAGATTTGATTTTTTTAGCGGGATATGTTTTATACCAGTAAGTAAAAAATATTGGTTTTACTTCAAAATTGTTGGTCTTTTTCCGTTTATATAATAAAAAAGAAATACCCCAGAGGTAATCCAATACCCCCAGAAGAAAGCTCTATTTGCGTGAAAAAAAATTATATAAACTTTGTTTGGATACAGTATTGCATGGCCCTGCAATTGTCAGTAGCGCAGTGCTGCATAGCAAAAAATGGCCTGGTCATGAAGGTGGTAAAATCTTCCGAAGGGCAAGTGATTAAAGGCTCTTGTTTTTTTTAACCTTTTTTTTTTTTATAACAAACATTTTATACTTACCTGCTCTGTACAGTGGTTTTGCACAGAGCAGCCCTGATCCTCCTCTTCTTGGGTCCCCCGCTGTTGCTCCTGGCCCCTCCCCCTTGCTGAATGCAATAAATAAACATGGATCAATTGTGCTTTGCTGTGATACAGTCACAATATCCCCAATGGCAGTTCAGGTTTGATATGGATGCAGACAGATGTACAGAACACAACATATAAAGATCAAACGTGCCTCGTGGTGACCCAGCTACAATATCTCCAACAGTTCCTCAGGTCTGCTCCATTCATATGGCATATAGTAGATGTGACTAGCTGTTGGAGATATTGTGGCTGGGTCACCATGAGGCTTATTTGATCTCTATTTGCTGCATTCTTCTGTCTGGACCCATATCAAACTTGAATTGCCGTTGCAAATATTGTGACTGTATCACAGCAAAGCACAATTGATCCATGCTTATTGAGATCTCTCCATCTGGTAAGATGTGCGTAAGCACTGGTGTCATTCGCTTGGAGAGAACTTCTCTTTCGGATTGATTCACAGTTTGATATTGTCAACTTTGGGACTTTGTGTACTCTATTCCACATTTATGGGCTTTTTTAAATTGATCTTTGATTGTTTTTATTTTTTTAAATTTTTGCACTAATTTTATTAATAATCCATTGTTGTATCTACATTAGTATGAATATCATCTTAAAGTTACAGCGCACCTATTTAGTGAGAAGTATGTTCTGATATCCATACCTCCCAACTTTTTGAGATGAGAATGAGGAACACCTATTAGCAAATATTTATAGGCATATGACCCTTAAAAGAGAATTATACACAAAAATGATTAGATAAACCCACAAGTGCCTTATTTTTACCACTACTTTTCCTTTATATTGGCTTTTGAAATTTACAAATGCAGGAATTTAGTAATTGGGTGAAAGATTTAGCGCTGGGAAACACTTTTTGAAAGATAAATAGTTCATTATATATACAACTATATAGATCAGACCAAAATGAGGGACAAATGAGGAGGAAAGAGGGGCAGAGGGACTTTGTTCCAAATCAGGGACAGTCCCTCGAAATCAGGGACAGTTGGGATGTATTGATATCTAGTATTTGGATATTTCAGTGTTGCTGTTGTCACATGTATTTCATTTATACACTAGACGCAGGGAATCTCTTTTTGGTTTTGCGTATTGTCTATGCTTAAACCTGTTCCCTCCCTCCTTCTAAATCCTATTCTAACTATCCTGTGAAAGAAAGATGCTTATACTTACCTATTTTGAGGGTGCTCCAGTCATGTGATCAGTTCCCAATGGCGGCTTCCGGGGAGAGGAAGAACAGCAAACAGAGGCCCCATTGCAGGCCTATGGGTGACAACCCCGCCCAGGCATTGAAGAAGGTAGGTATAGGTAAGTATAAATATCTTACTTTTACAGGGTAGTTGGAATAGGATTTAGAAGGTGGGTGGGAGTATTTTAAAGTAATTGTAAAGGCTTGTTTTTTTTTGTTTTTTTTTTTAAATAACAAACATGTTATACTTACAGTTAGTTTTGCACAGAGCAGCCCGGATCCTCCTCTTTTCGGGTCCCTCTTTGCTGCTCCTGGCCCTTCCCTCTGGTGGGTGCCCCCACAGCCAGCAGCTTTCTATGGGGCAGCTGAGCCGAGCCGAGTCAGAGCTCCGTGTATCCATTCGAACATGGAGCCCAACCTGGCCCGCCCTCTCTCTCCCCTGATTGGCTAACTGATTTTGATTGACAGCCGTGGGAGCCAATGACGCCGCTGCTGCGTCTCAACCAATCAGGAGGAGTGACTGGGACTGCTAAGACACTTGTGGACATCACTGCAGAGAGAAGGAGGCTCAGGTAAGTAATTAGGGGGGGGGGGGGGCTGGGGAGGCTGCTACACATAGAAGGTTTTTTTTTATCTTAATACATAGAATGCATTAAGATAAAAAAAAAACCTTCTGCCTTTACAACTCCTTTAAGCATAGTTAGGAAATAGCCTGGAATTTCACTTTTAAAAGTTAAAAAGCTAAAAGTTAAAGAGCAACTCTATTGAGATCCTGTAGATGGAACCAGACAGGTGTGTTTTATATAGCTCATCATAGAAGGCACAAACTATATAGGGAGTGTCCCCCAGTCTGTTGATGTGCAGGTTGGCACTGATTTTGTGTGTGTATAGTAGTCTACACACACAGTAACTACAAAGATGAATATGAACTTGTAGACAGGGGCTGATGTGCCAGGTATACATGGACAGGAAGTGAGATTTATAGAGGTGGTCTGTTTATAAACAGTGAACAGAATGTCACCAGTTTGCCATGGTTGGAAATTATTTTTTATTAGGATTAAGTTACAAAAAGTGTAGCAAATATACTTGTTTTATTTTTTTGGTTTTTGGATTTCTATATTAAAGTTAGAATTTTATTGACCACCTAGTTTATTAGTTGAAAGAGAACTTTGTAATTAGTTGGAATTGGCTCTATAAGGGAGTTTAGGCCAGCTATTCAGCAGAATGGAATCATAGAGTAATATACATATTATACTAATCCCACCCCCTTCACACCTTCATTTCACAGGTTCTCTCATTAAACATTTAGGCCTCATATACACGGGCGTTTTGTTATGCCACATTTTTGGGCGTTTTTTGCTGCTCTCCATGTTATTCAATAGCCCTCTAAAATGCTGACGTTTCTGAGCAGTAGAGGGCGTCGGTGTTAGTGAGCTGTAGCTAGAACGTGGGACCAGTGCGTTCTGAAGCTGCAGCGTCATGGCGTTTTTGACGCCGAGCCGGCAAAACGCTCAATAACGTTGCTTAACGTTGTATACACAGCGTTAAGCCTCGTCAGGCGTTCTATTCATAATCAATGGTTCCCTATGGGAGCCCATTGATTTGAATAGCAGCCGCACCAGAAGTCGGATCACGGTGATCCGACTTGCGGCGCGACTTGTGTGCTAGGTGTCTTAAAGGGGAACCCCGCAAAAAAATTTGCGTGGGGTTCCCCCCCCCCCAAGAGCATACCAGGCTCTTCGATCTGGCATGGATTTTAAGAGGAGCCCCCACGCCGAAAAAACGGCGTAGGGTCCCCCCAAAATCCATACCAGACACTTATCCAAGCACGCAGCCTGGCAGGCCAGGAAAGGGGGTGGGGACGAGCAAGCGCCCCCCCCCTCCTGGACCGTACCAGGCCGCATGCCCTCAACATGGGGAGTATGGGTGCTTTGGGGCAGGGGGGACTCTGCGCCCCCCACCCCAAAGCACCTTGTCCCCATGTTGATGGGGACAAGAGCCTCTTCCCGACAACCCTGGCCATTGGTTGTCGGGGTCTGCGGGCAGGGGGCTTATCGGAACCCCAGATGCCGGGCCCCCCACCCTATGTAAATGAGTATGGGGTACATCGTACCCCTACCCATTACCTGGGGGAAAAAAGTGTAAAAAAAAACACTACACAGCTTTTTAAAATATTTTATTAAATCCGCTCTGGCATCTTCTCCCCTCTCTTCTTTCTTCGGCTCTTTTGCGGGGTCTTCTGAGGGGTCTTCTGCGGGGTCTTCAGCTCTTTTGCTCTTTTGCTCTTTTGCTGTCCTGGGGCGGGGCTGTGATGTGATGCCCCACCCCAGGATGTGACATCATGAGGGTGGGGCTCATGATAACGTCATTGTGTGGCCCCGCGGCATGCCAATATAAGGCAACCGCGCAGCACGGACCCGGCATTCGAGTGGAAGAGAGCGACGAGTCAACATCTCCAGAAGAAGGAGAAGAAGAAGAAGAAGCAGCGGCGGGAGAAGCTAGCCGGGGAGACAGCAGCAAAAGAGCTGAAGACCCCTCAGAAGACCCTCAGAAGACAGAAGACCCCGCAAAAGAGCCAAAGAAAGAAGAGAGGGGAGAAGATGCCGGAGCGGATTTAATAAAATATTTTAAAAAGCTGTGTAGTGTCCAGGGTTGTCGGGAAGAGGCTCTTGTCCCCATCAACATGGGGACAAGGTGCTTTGGGTGGGGGGCGCAGAGCCCCCCCTGCCCCAAAGCACCCATACTCCCCATGTTGAGGGCATGCGGCCTGGTACGGTCCAGGAGGGGGGGGCGCTTGCTCGTCCCCACCCCCTTTCCTGGCGTGGGGGCTCCTCTTAAAATCCATGCCAGATTGAAGAGCCTGGTATGCTCTTGGGGGGGGGAACCCCACGCCTTTTTTTTTGCGGGGGTTCCCCTTTAAGACACCTAGCACACAAGTCGTGCCGCAAGTCGGATCACCGTGATCCGACTTCTGGTGCGGCTTCTATTCAAATCAATGGGCTCCCATAGGAAACCATTGATTTTGAATAGAGGCAGAAAACGCCGCAAAAAGCTAGCGTGAAAAAACGTGCATTGACGTCAATGCAAAACGCCAAGCAAAACGTCAGTTTTTTCCCTGACGTCAGGCCCGGCGTTTTGCTTATTTTTGTGCAAACGCCCGTGTGTATGAGGCCTTATTGTCCCTCTTCTGTATGAATATAACTTGATACAGTATAACAAAAGCCCTGATATTTACATTTATACATAAAGGTATCTCACAAAAGTGAGTACACCCCTTACATTTTTGTAAATATGTTATTATATCTTTTCATGTGACAACACTGGCGAAATGACACTTTGCTATAATGTAAAGTAGTGAGTGTACAGCTTGTATAACAGTGTAAATTTGCTGTCCCCTCAAAATAACTCAACACACAGCCATTAATGTGTAAACCTCTGACAACGAAAGTGAGTACACCCCTAAGTGAAAATGTCCAAATTGGGCCCAAAGTGTCAATATTTTGTGCAGCCACCATTATTTTCCAGCACTCCCTTAACCCTCTTGGGCAAGGAGCTCACCAGAGCTTCACAGGTTGCCACGGGAGTCCTCTTCCACTCCTCCATGATGACATCACGGAGCTGGTGGATGTTAGAGACCTTGCGCTCCTCCACCTTCCATTTGAGGATGCCCCACAGATGCTCAATAGGGTTTAGGTCTGGAGACGCTCTTGGCCAGTCCGTCACCTTTACCCTCAACTTCTTTAGCAAGACAGTGGTCGTCTTGGAGGTGTTTGGGGTCATTATCTTGTTGGAATACTGCCCTGCGGCCCAGTCTCCAAAGGGAGGGGATCATGCTCTGCTTAGGTATGTCATGTTGGCATTCATGGTTCCCTCAATGAACTGTAGCTCCCCAGTGCCAGCAGCACTCATGCAGCCTCAGTCCATGACACTCCCACCACCATGCTTGACTGTAGGCAAAACACACTTGTCTTTGTACTTTTCACCTGGTTGCCACCACACATGCTTGACACCATCTGAACCAAATAAGTTTCTCTTGGTCTCATCGGACCACAGGACATGGTTCCAGTAATCCATGTCCTTAGTCTGCTTGTCTTCAGCAAACTGTTTGCAGGCTTTCTTGTGCATCATCTTTAGAAGAGGCATCTTTCTGGGACGACAGCCATGCAGACCATTTGATGCAGTGTGCAGCATATGGTCTGAGCACTGACAGGCTGACCCCCACCCCTTCAGCCTCTGCAGCAATGCTGGCAGCACTCATACGTCTATTTCCCAAAGACAACATCTGCATATGACGCTGAACATTTATCTGCATACTCACGACGGTCGTAACGACGTCTCCGACTTCCCCACCCCCAGTCGGACAGTCACGAGTCTGGTATACGACGTGTGACGTAGTTTACCAGACGTACCGACAGCAGGGTCTTTCTACGGAGAAGATTTCTACTACGTGTTCTTTCGGACGTTTGTCAAACGACTTCTGTTCGTCTGATTCCTGTACCTAATGACCTTGGTACAGGACACCAGGCTACTCTGGTTCTCTTTGAATAAACCAAGTCTACCACAGTTCGTACACACCACCGTTGGT
>BLSH010476405.1:426354-438693 GCA_018402905.1 Glandirana rugosa
AAGGGGGTTTAAGTGCCCAGTATTGAAGTGGTTAAGTAAAAAAATTAATTTGTGTTGCTTTGTCTTCTGGCTGCTCTAACCCTCATGCTTAGGAATGTAAGCCTTCAGATCTGGCCAGCTGCAAGACACAGCCGGGTCTTAAATCACTTTGTGATGCAGTAATCTGTCTACAGCCCTAGCCGCTCTGAAGATTTAATAAATCGTGATGGATAGCAGTTAAGTCACCTTAGCATTTGCTCCTTGTTTACTTAGAAGAGACAAGTTTTGCAAGATGGTAATACTAGTAATACGCACAAATGACAACATTTGATCGAAAGACAGTATAGAGTGTGAACTTACACAAGGATGACAGAAATCAGCAGCACCTGCAAACAGACTGTGTTCCACAGAGAGAACATACCGCTCAAAATATTCAGAAACATCATTAACTACAATTAAAGCACACAGTTAGTAAATGTGAGAGTTGGAAAACAGCAAGGTGCAGCACACTAATAAACATTCTTCAATATTTTAATGTATGACCACTTTAACTGTGTTATGCTGCACCTTCATTACTCAGTCCAGGGTTGCACCTTCTTCATCAAGAACTGCAGACCTAAATATTAAACAGGTGTGCATCTCATTTACATATATTCATTTCAGTTTGATTACAGTTTAAAGACATAACCTTGCTGCACACCTGCTTCAAATTTTGTAAACTGTGCTGGAAAAGCCAATAATGTAGCAAAGCTCTGCAAATAACTCCAGTTATCTTCAACTGACTTTGTGATATTAACCCCTTCGGGCCTAACGGAAAAATAAATGTTAATGCCTGAGCACAATTTTGCAACGTTCACATGCGTTAGTAAAACCGTACATGTCATCACAATTACTTTGTGCATCCACATGGATTATACCATGTTTTTTTTTTCAGGAAAAATTAAGCTTTCATTTGATGGTAAATGGTAATGGATATCTCCAGATTTTTTTTTATTACCAAAGGAAAACTGGCCTAAAATAGTAAAAATCATTGTTTTAAATGTAGCTGTATATTTCTTGCTACTACCATAGCCTTCCACCAAAGAACAACCGAAAATAAATTCTCCTGACAATCGCAGCGATACCACATATGTGTATATTAGTTGTTGCTTGTAACTGTAGTACAGCCCAGAAACAATAGTGCGCATTTTGCTTTTTTTTTTTTTCTATCCTACCTTAATGGTAATCATTTTGTTACTGGTACTTATTTCAAGGAAACTCACAGAAATGGGTACATCCCCCATGGTAGTTGTCATCACCTAATGTGGTTTAAGGCCATCCCTAAGGGACAATTCCTTAGAATAAGATGTAATTGTTCCAGATTAGAGGACCAGTGCCGGGACAAGGTCATCCAGTGCCCAGGGCGAAGATGCCAAATGGCGCCCCCCCCATGCCCAACTCCCCTACCTCCCAGTGGAGTTGCAGGTGGGGTGGAGTAAATAGCAATGCATGCAGCACGTCTCACCAAAACATTATTATTATACAGTATTTATATAGCGCCGACAGTTTGCGCAGTGCTTTACAATATTAGGCCAGACAGTACAATTACAATACAATTCAATACAGGAGGAATCAGAGGGCCCTGCTCGTTAGAGCTTACAATCTAGGAGGGAGGATTAAATGATATGAAAGGGCAATAACTGTGGGGGATGAGCTGATTGAGAAAATAAGAGGTGTAGTTGTTAGGTGGTGGCAGGATAGGCTTCCCTGAAGAGAAACGTTTTCAGTAATCGCCTAAAGGTGGATAGATTTGGGGATAGTCTGACAGATTGGGGTAGGGAGTTCCAGAGGATGGGAGAGGCTCGGGAGAAGTCTTGGAGGCAAGTATGAGAGGAGGTGATGAGGGAGCTGGAGAGCAGGAGGTCTTGGGAGGAGCGAAGAGGACGATTAGGTTGGTATTTTGAGACTAGGCTGGTGATGTAGGTGGGTGCAGAGTTGTGGGTGGCTTTGTAGCTCATTGTTAGTAATTTGAACTTAATTAGTCGGGCAAGTGGCAGCAAATGGAGGGATTGGCAGAGAGGGGTGGCAGACGCTGAACGGTTTGTAAGGTGGAAGAATCTGGCAGCAGCATTCATGATGGACTGAAGGGGGGATAGTCTATTTAAAGGTAGGCCAGTGAGGAGGGAGTTGCAGTAGTCGAGGCAAGAGATGACCAGGGAGTGAATCAAGAGCTTTGTGATTTCATTGGTTAGGAAAGGACATATTTTAGAGATGTTGCAGAGGTTGAGGTGGCAAGCCTTAGAAAGTGATTGGATGTGGGGCCAAAAGGAGAGTTCAGAATCCACGATAACACCAAGCACCCTGACATGTAGGGACATATGTAGCATCAGTTTAATAGCAGTACATAATTAAATATGGGTCTCACAGTGATTTAGAAAGAAATGCCCCAGCATCAGTGTGAGGAAAAAATTCCCCTGCATTGGCCATGTCACTGGAATGAAAAATGTGGTGTGAGTCTAAGGACTGATTTGATGGTGGTTTGTAGAGGGGTGGGGGCTGGAAAGGTGGCGTCTCTGTGTGGCTCTGAAGGAGTAAGGCCTTGTTCCCAGATATCCCCCTTAAATCAGGATCCCCAGAGCTCCCCCTTAGATCAGGGTCCCCAGAAATCCCCTTTAGAACAGGGTCCCCAGTGATCGCCCTTAAAGCATGGTCCCCAGAGAGCCCCCTTAAAGCAGGGTCCCCAGAGAGACCCCTTAAAGCAGGGTCCCCAGAGAGCCCCCTTAAAGCAGGGTCCCCAGAGAGCCCCCTTAAAGCAGGGTCCCCAGAGGGCCCCATTAGAACAGGATTCCCAGAGAGCCCTCTTAGAACAGGATCCCCATAGAGCCCCCTTAGAGAAGGGTCCCCAGAAATCCCCTTAGAGCAGGGTCCCCAGAAATCCCCTTAGAGCAGGGTCCCCAGAGATCCCCTTTAGAGCAAGGTCCCCAGTGATCTCCTTTAGAACAGGGTCCCCAGTGATCCCCCTTAGAACAGGGTCCCCAGTGATCCCCCTTTGAGCAGGGTCCCCAGAGAGCCCCCTTAGAGCAGGGTCCCCAGAGAGCCCCCTTAGAGCAGGGTCCCCAGAGAGCCCCCTTAGAGCAGGGTCCTCAGAGAGCCCCCTTAGAGCAGGGTCCCCAGTGCCCCCCCTTAGAGCAGGGTCTCTAGAGATCCCCTTTAAAACAGGGTCCCCAGAGAGCCCCCTTAGAACAGGGTCCCCAGAGAGCCCTCTTAGAGCAAGGTCCCTAGAGATCCCTTTTGAACAGGGTCCCCAGAGAGCCCCCTTAAATCAGGGTCCCCAGTAACCCTTTTTGGAGCAGGGTCCCTAGAGATCCCCTTTAGAACAGGGTCCCCAGAGAGACCCCTTAGAGCAGGGTCCCCCGTGATCCCCCATAGAGCAGGGTCTCCAGAGATCCTACTTACATTATGGTATGAGTCTGATCTACAGGGCATACACGAGGAAGCTGAGGCACTGAGACCAGGCAGGTTTGAGGCAGGACGTTCCATTCTCCTCCTACTCTGAAGGCCAGGGCATGGGGGTGGGACAAGCACCTGATTGGTTGATGGGACGCTGTCGGTCCTACCTACCATCCACCGGCACGGGCAAGGTAGGCACAGACATGGTGGGCAGCGGCGGGGGAGGTAGGTGGATACTATCAGACAGCATATTTGCACAGACAAGGGCGCTGTTGCTGAGCGATTTGGTGGAGCAGTGCATGGTGAAGCTTGCAATCTAGCGTCTCCCCTCCAGCCTCAAAAGACTCTGCCCAGGGCAAGTGCCCCTCCCACCCCTGCCATGTACTGGCCCTGTAGAGGACTATAACATCCAGTCTCAGATCTTGAAGAAGTGTTTCTTAGAAAACGGTTATCATGAGGAGAAACTAAATAAGGTTGATAAGGTTTCTAGAATTGAATGGGACCCCTTACTGAAGAAAAATCCACCACACCCCTCCAGGAGCAATAATGACCATCAAATTTCCTTTATTACCACCTTTTCAAACTATTATGCATTAATTAAGAAATGTTTTCAGAAACATTGGAAAGTACTGAAAATGCCAGGGTGTTAGGACCTATCCAACCTGAATATCCTCACATTTTATCCCATAAAACCCAAACCCTTAGGGATCTCATTGCACCAAAACTAGTAATCCCCCACCTAATATCTCTTTATCTGGATTTTTTCTGTGTCATAAATGTAACATGTGTAAGACCGCTAGTGGTAAAACTTGTAGAACTAGATCTTTTACTTCTTTGAAAACTTCTAAGCCATACCACATTGAACACTTTATCTCATATACTATTAGAGGTGTTGTTTAACTTTTGGATTGCCCATGCAAGATTCAGTATGTGGGTAGAACTACTGGGGCACTGAAGGTAAGGATCAATGAACAAATAAATAATATATGTAAGGGTTACAAAGACCATAGTCTATCCAAAGATTACTGCCCCCACCATAACAAAGACCCTTCCACTATAAAAGTTATAGGGATAGATTGCTATTCTCCCCATTGGAGAGGTAGCAATCTTGTGAGAGGTATTTACAAACCTATAGACCACATGGCCTCAACGTAGAGTTTGCGTGTTATTTTTATTTATTTAATTTTTCTTTTCATTTCTATTTACATTTCAAGTATTTTTTCCAATCTGTATTATTTTCCTTTTGTTGCTCATTCTCTTGCCTTTAATTTTGATGTTAGTTTTAACCTATGTAAAGGCTCCTAAATTACACATGGTGTTGCATAATGATTTAAATAAATTCAAGATTTTTAGTATAGATATAACTTTTATTAGCATATTTGGTTTTTTTTTTTTTTTTTTTAAAGATGGCATTGTATTATCCTATGTAATTATCTTGTTTGGTCAGGTATTTGGGGCGCTGTCTCAATTCACTTTGATGTCCTTTTGTATGGTCTTCTAATAACAATTGGAAATTAATATGGCGTCAATAACATAGTATGCAATCATCATTGAGTGCAGATCGGTTTCTTGTCTCTATTTGTGCTCTAGTGTTTGTTTATGGCTGTCTTCCTCTGTTAAGTTGTTGTCCGCTGTCTGGCATCTGTTATATAGCCATGAGGCGTTGCCATCAGATGACATCACCCGGAGAGCCTGCCCCCTGTGATGTCACAAGGATGGGCTCTCTGGGTGACGTCATCAGATAGTCACACCCCATGGCTATATAACAGATGGCAGACAGCGGACAACAACTTAACAGAGGAAGACAGCCACAGAAGAACAGCTGCTTTTTTTTTAGCGGGTAACCGGTGGCAAAGAAGACGATGACGGTGGCAGAGAAGGCATTGGGAGAGACGGGGGCAGAGAGGAAGGCACCGGGAGAAGACAGCTCAGAGTTATTAATAAGACTTGTCAAAAACCGGCTCTTTTTTTTTTTTACATTTCACTGCTTTTTTGGTGAATGGGTAGGGGTACGATGTACCTGATACCCATTCACATAGGGGGGGCTCGGGATCTGGGGGCCCCCTTGTTAAATGCAATACGGAACTGCATTACTTTAACTGACAAATGCGTGGTCATGCTACACTCCCGAATACAATTTATGTCCTTTTTCCCCACAAATAGCGCTTTCTTTTGGTGGTATTTGATCACCTCTGCGGTTTTTCACTATAAACAAAAAAATACAGACAATTTAGAACAAAAAAACAAACAATATGTTTTACTTTCTGCTAAAACCAATATGTATTCTCCTACATATTTTTGATAAAAAATCCCAATAAGCATATTTTGATTGGTTTGCACAAAAGTTATAGCATCTACAAACTATTGGATGTTTTTATGGAATTTGTATTTGTTACATTTTTTTTACTAGTAATGGCGGTGAACAGTGACACTACTACTTCCTTCACAATTCAATATTCTTTACAAACATTCACTGGAGCTGTCACCTGCGCTTCTGATTACTATGACATGGAGACCCACATCCCTCTGGGGGTTTGAAAGTGTGTGCCTTGGGTTCCCACGGGCCACTGCCACAGCTCCCGGGACAGACACGTCCCTGGCAGCGCTCAATTTGAAACACCGCATTCTGATTTTGGAGCTGCCTATAAGTATCTCAGGGATGGATACTTTCTTTTCCCCCAATTTTCTTTTTTGAGCTAACCATCAAACTATATTGGTATCTATAAGTCTTTTGCAGATACACACCTTGCATCCACTCCTGAAGAAGTGGAGTGAATTCCACGAAGCGCACGCATCAAGCTTTTTTAGATGCATTATAATCATGTATTTACAGCTTAAACTATTATGAACTTTCTACAATCATTAATGAATTAATATATATTTTATGATATGGATTACAAGCCAGCTCACGTTAATTTTACATTTTACTGCATTGTGTTATTCATGACATCTGTGTGTATATATATATATATTTATATATATATATATGAATTATAATGTTAATATGCTGTTATGATATATGTGAATATATATATGAAAGAATAAATGTGCTATCATGCATTTGACCACTTTAACAGCTATGCGTCACATGCTTCATTTTAAGTCCCAAACCTTTTCTTTTTAAATAAGCGATCAGCGACTTATAGAGGTACAGGGTGGTTGCAAGCGCCAACAGGATAAACAAGAAATGGTGGTAAAAAAACACAGTACTTCTGATCCACGGCGTACAGGATGATATATCAAATCAGGACTAGGAAATGAAGGGTTAAACGGATCACTACTGAAAGCAAAGGAAGCTTCTCTCTTGAGTGAAGTCAGCTCAAAAGGTCATGTGAAGGAAGGAATCACAGAGACACGCCACTCAGTAACATGATTTTATTATCCATAGAACAAGCTAAAAACACTTACATGTAAAAAAGGAAGTAACAGCTCCTCAAGATGTAGATTAGCCCCTCTGGTGAACCAACACACTGACAGTGTGAGGGGGAAACAGTCTTGTGCAGACCCTAAGTCAAAGCCGGCTGCCTGTGCTGTGTTTCCGGAAGGGAGAACCGAAGGGACCAGCTTGGACCGGACCACTGCGTGTGTAATGACGTCACTCGAGAGCCGGGAACACAGCGCGTTTCCGAGCATGCGCAAACTCCGTATGGAGCAAGCACGCTCCTTTATCAAGTGTACATTATATTTTGTATAAATTACTCTACTCTACTGTACATTCTCTATTCTGCAACACGTTACTCCATGTGCCATGTTGTACATTCCCTGTTCTGCACCACCTTACTGTGTATAACATGTTGTATGTTCCCTATTCCACACTGCCTCTTGGTATATTCCATGCTATATGTTCCCTATTCTGCACCACCTTCTTCTGTATGCCATGCTGTACATTCCCTATTCTGCACTGCCTCATTCCCTTTGCCCTTGTTGTACAAGTAATATTACACACCACATCAGAGGCATAGCCCCAATGCAACAGTTGACCTGCCCCCCTCCCCCACTGCCACTTTCTACCACACGCCAAGATACTCCCACCACACGCCAAGATAAGTGGCTAAAGATTTATTTCAGACATTTATTTACATATTGAGAGGGTAATTGAAAAGATTTTGGAGAAACTGTCCACATTTTGACATACCTCAACAATTCTTTCAAATACCCTGGATCAAGCTATTCCTCCTCTTTTTGGGTTCCCCGCTGGCAATTCTGGCTCCTCCTCCCCCTCGAGTGCCCCATAGAAAGCCCCTTTCTATAGGGCAATCGTGTAGGCTCGCTCCCGAGCCACCATGTCTGTGTCTATTCATAGACAGGGCAGCTAGGCTCCGCCCCTGCTCTCTCCTTACAGATTTTGATTGACAGCAGTGGGAGCCAATGGCTCCCATTTCTCACAAGTGCTGAAAACTTTTCCACAGTACTGTACATTCTCCTTTGATATATTTTATTTTTTTAAGTGTCCCATTTACACAGATGACAGCCTTTGGCTGGCCATACATTGTGCGAATTTTGGCGAAGTTTGCTTAGTGAGTGGCCCCATCAGCCACCTGCCATCTGCCATCCCTTGATTGAAAAACCAAAGGAGCAGGATGGAAAATGTGGGACGAAAAGCAGCTGCATTCAATCAGATGCAGCTGCTGTTCAGGTATTTTGACAGCTAGCCCTGACATTAGCTGCAGCGGGAGATTTATCCATCTGCATTACATAGTGTGAAAGGAGGAGTCTGTTTTTTTCAGCCTACAGGCTGAATGAAAAAAGCAACTATCAGTTTATGGCCAGCTTTAGGTACACAATCAAATGTGATGTGCTGTATAAATAGACACACCAACTGTGTTAGCAATAGATTTTTTTCACAATGAATACGTCGAAACATGAGAAAAAAGGATAGGGAATTGTTCTGCAGTTCCCAATGACAGCCTGGTCATTGGCAAAGCGATGAGCATTACCCCACCAGTAGGAACCCCCAATTCCCTTCCCCTGTGCTGGTTTTCTTCTGCAAGCCTAACCAAACACCCTCACCTACAGCCTGCAATGCCTGAAGTATATTTGAGTAACAGCACTGAACATTTTAATTAATCCTAAGGCTAAGTTCACATCTCTGCAGGTTGTAGTTTATGCATTTTTTCCGGCGCATATTATGGTGCATTTTGCTTGTTTGAATGCACATTTTTTTTGGGCTAATAGGAAATTATGACAATTCTGTTCATGTAGTGCAACTTTGATGTGACTTTTTGCACTCAAGTAGCATCAAAGCCGCATTAACCCTAACAATTATTGCTCCCCCTAACATCTAACCCTAGCCCTTAACCCTAATATTAGCCTCTAACCCTTAACCCTAGCCCTTAACCCTATAAATGAAACCTAACTGTTGACCTTAACCCTAACATGCGACTTTGGACACATAAAGGTTCCTGCACTGCTTTGATGCAAATCTGATGCTACTTGGATGCTATTTGAGTGCGAGAGAGTGTAAAGTCGCATTACTTGAATAGAACTGCCATACTGTCCAATTAAAGAAAATGCAAAACGCATAACAAAACACAACACGTTTTTAGCCCAGGTCCATTCAGGGGCGTTGCTAGGGGGTGGCTATTTGGGCTATAGCCCTGAGTCTGGGGCCCATAGCCCCGAGTCTCTTACCGAGTGGGTGCAGTTCTGCAATTAGCAGGTATGTCCCAGTCCGGAATGCAAGAGGCAGGGGCAGACTGAGCTGCTGTAGTGCTGGCTCTGGTGCCGCCCTCATCTACACCTGACTCTACTCCTGGCCACTGGTTGCTAGAGTTGCCTAGTGTCTAGCAACCAGTGACGTCACAGCCACGACTCCTTCCCTGCCCAGAATTCAAAGCGGAGGATCTCTGGGGACCCTGATGTAAGTGGGGGGCTCTCTGGGGACCCTGATGTAAGGGTGATCTGCATTCAGATATGTAACAATATTTATATTTATACATATATATATATATATACTCAAGCATATGACTTTCTTTACTTTGCTGCTATGGGCTCTAGCCCCAGATCTTTTCGAGACCTAGCAACGCCCCTGGGTCCATTGAAGTCTAGTAATTGCAAAACACAATCTGCTGTGGGAAAAAAGTACCTATTTCCAAAAAATACACAGTGTCAAAATGCACAGATGTGAACTAGATCTATGGAAAACCATGTTACATGGACAGTAGGGCGTTTCTGCAAAACACACTAAAAAACGCATAGGTGTGAACCAAGGGTAAATGGCTCATGATTCTAGTACTGTCCTCTCAGGCTCATTTATTTTTTGAAGGTTTCTCACATTCATTACCATTGAGAAATATATTTACTGATTTTACTTTTTTAAAAAAAAAATGTAATTTAATTAGAGTTGCCCTTTGTAAGCCATTTAAATAGCCGAAAGATATAAACTGAAATCTGAAGCTAAACTCTCCAGATAACAGGAATATTCTTGGAATTTCTGAGTCATAACGTCTTTCCTATTGCACACTTAAAATATTTTATCTATTAAAGTATAAGATTGAAAATACCTCTTCCCTCAGCATGAGTCATTTTGAACTAATGTAGTTATACCACATTAAATGGTTTACAGAAAAAATCATTTTTGAATAAATGTTACCAAAATTGAGAGATTACTACAGCTTTCTCTAAACATTAGTTGTATTTACCTTAAGATAATATATTTTTTCCAACTTGTGCACCATCTTAAATAAAGATGTCCTTTTAAAAAAATGCATATTTGAAGAACAACATGTATTTAATACATGTATTCTGAACAGTGCACATTTGTTTTGTACTGCTCAGTGTGAATGTGCTTACATCAGTGCAATCTGCATCAAAGAGATGAGGGCGCAGCTCATGTGCTCATTCTGCACTGTATGGCTGTGTTGTCCTATATTTAAACTTGAACCCCGAGAAAAAGTTTTTTGGTATTTGCTATACAAAAATAAATTGCCTCTAGTGATAAGTGTAACATCTTGGGGGTAGCGCTACATTAAAACGCTTGCTTTCATTAACTTCAGAGAATACTGTATGCACCGAACTTCCAGGAATGAAACTTGCAGTTATGGCGATAGCACCGTGATAATAGTGGATCACTCTCCACTTCATCCATTAATGAAAAGTCTTGCATTCTGTTCACAGAATGCAAGGTGTTATGTGAATGGATTGTGGGTTGTGATGGGTATTACAAGTCCCCTTATCTAATTACAGAACAACTTCTATTTTGTGAATGGAAGAACAATAAAACATAAGAAGTTAAGCATAAAGTGTATTTAACAAAGTTGGGTTTCAGAGGAGTTCAGTCAGTCAAGCTTAAAATTGATCTGAGATTTCAGAGTCATTGGCCATCAAGAAAATGACTCTTGGTATTTTGATGGTAAAGTAGGGTTGTCAAGCTGCATATACTACATCTTTTTGTGAACCTTCTAGAGCAGGGGTAGGCAACCTTAAAGAGGTGGAGATCTACCTGAACAACATGGGAGAAGTCAAAGATCACCAGGCACAGTGTCTCCTCATACCTGATTTAAACCTCTAATTGCCGTACTACTGTGTCACAATTGTGTGCATTGCATGGCAATCATGGGTTTAAATCAGGTGATGAGGAGGCAACATATCATCTCCTCACCACCTGTCAAACACACTCAGATCGCTTTTCAGAGAAGCAGCAGTGCCTGCCGCACTTTTTTAATGAGCCCTTAGTTGCATCCGGCAGCCGCACTCTTAGGGCTCATGCACGCATAATATTGGGGGGGGTAAAACCCTGCTGCTGAGGCAACTGTCAAAGGTGTACACATGCCGCAGCAGGAATGAAACCCCTGTTTCTTTTGGTGGGTACTGCCGCCTGCCAAACGCGACCCATTTAAGTAAATGGGGCCACACTGCAAGCGCCCCAGAGTGGGGTCCAAGTGGTTAAAGCAGGTGGTGAGAAAGCAACACAGCGCTGCCAGCTTTAACCCCTTGTTTGCTATAATGCTCAAGGATGCAGGGCATTTTCAGAGCGGCCTCATTCACTTGAATGGGTCATGCTTGGCAGGTGCTACACCCATCAACCATGACAGGGCATACAGTCAGGTCCATAAATATTGGGACATCGACACAATTCTACTCTTTTTGGCTCTATACACCAACACAATGGATTTGAAATGAAATGAACAAGATGTGCTTTAATTGCAGACTTTCAGCTTTAATTTGAGGGTATTTACCAAATCAGGTGAAAAGTGTAGGAACTGTGTGTATATGTGCCTCCCACTTTTTAAGGGACCAAAAGTAATGGGACAGATTAACAATCATAAATCAAACTTTCACTTTTGAATAGTTGGTTGCAAATCCTTTTGCAGTCAATTAACCACTTCCATACAGGACACTTACACCCCCTTCCTTACCAGATCAATTTTCAGCTTTCAGCACTCTCACACTTTAAATGACAATTACTCAGTCATGCAACACTGTACCCAAACAAAATTTTTACTATTTTTTTCTCACAAATAGAGCTTTCTTTTGGTGGTATATAATCACTGCTGGGTTTTTTATTTTTTTCAATATAAGCGAAAAAGTAGCGAAAATTTTGAAAAAAAACAAACACTTTTTTTTAGTTTGTATTGAAAAATTTTGCAAAAAAGTAATTTTTCTTCATAAATTTGGGCGATAATTTATACTGCTACATATCTGGTAAAAATAACCCAAATTAGTGGATATTATTTGGTCTCTGTGAAAGTTATAGAGTCTACAAGCTATGGTGCCAATCATTGAAAATTGATCACACCCGATGTACTGACTACCTATCTCATTTCTTGTTATGTTTGATTTTTTTTCACAAACAAAAAAAAGTTTTAAAAGCGATGAAAAAGCGAATATAACTTTTTTTATTTTTTGGGTCGTCACTAATATATGGTGGTTTTCTTTCGAGATAAACACTCTTTTTTTATCATTTTTAAAACAAACCCATGTCACAACGTA
>BLSH010476405.1:459550-472477 GCA_018402905.1 Glandirana rugosa
CTTCAGTTTTGTCTTCAGCAAGTGAAATGCATGCTCAATCGGATTCAGGTCAGATGATTGACTTGACCATTGCATAACATTCCATTTCTTTCCCTTAAAAAACTCTTTGGTTGCTTTCACAGTATGCTTCGGGTCATTGTCCATCTGCACTGTGAAGCGCCGTCCAATGAGTTCTAAAGCATTTGGCTGAATATGAGCAGGTAATATTGCCTGAAACACTTCAGAATTCATCCTGCTGCTTTTGTCAGCAGTCACATCATCAATAAATGCAAGAGAACCAGTTCCATTGGCAGCCATACATGCCCACGCCATGACACTACCACCACTGATGTGGTATGCTTTGGATTGTGAGCAGTTCCTTTCCTTCTCCATACTCTTCTCTTCCCATCACTCTGGTACAAGTTGATCTTGGTCTCATCTGTCCATAGGATGTTGTTCCAGAACTGTGAAGGCTTTTTTAGATGTTGTTTGGCTATCTCTAATCTGGCCTTCCTGTTTTTGAGGCTCACCAATGGTTTACATCTTGTGGTGAACCCTCTGTATTCACTCTGGTGAAGTCTTCTCTTGATTTTTGACTTTGACACACATACACCTACCTCCTGGAGAGTGTTCTTGATCTGGCCAACTGTTGTGAAGGGTGTTTTGTTCACCAGGGAACGAATTCTTCAGTCATCCACCACAGTTGTTTTCCGTGGTCTTTTGGTGTTGCTGAGCTCACCGGTGCGTTCTTACTTTTTAAGGATGTTCCAAACAGTTGATTTTTGCCACACCTAATGTTTTTGCTATCTCTCTGATGGGTTTGTATTGTTTTTTTCAGCCTAATGATGGCTTGCTTCACTGATAGTGACAGCTCTTTGGATCTCATATTGAGAGTTGACAGCAACAGATTCCAAATGCAAATAGCACGCTTGAAATGAACTCTGGACCTTTTATCTGCTCCTTGTAAATGGGATAATGAGGGAATAACACACACCTGGCCATGGAACAGCTTAGCAGCCAATTGTCCCATTACTTTTGGTCCTTTAAAAAGTGTGAGGCACAAACTGTTGTAATTCCTACACCTTTCACCTGATTTGGATGTAAATACCCTCAAATTTAAGCTGAAAGTCTGCAGTTAAAGCACATCTTGCTGGTTTCATTTCAAATCCATTGTGGTGGTGTATAGAGCCAAAAAGATTAGAATTGTGTTAATGTCCCAATATTTATGGACCTGACTGTAATTCTTCATTTGCTACTATAGTCAGTAGTACTGCAGTGATGATCACAGTCTATCTCCCACTCTAGCCGCAATCGGGCAGAATATACATTATTTTCTGTTACTATGGTCTTCTGAGGAAATCTTTCCTTCCTCTTCCTACTCATTATCAAGCTAATCATCCTATTGTTAGTATTAGGATCTCTACCTTAAGCTCCTTTATAGAGGATTCTGCCCTTTACAGGGATACAGTTTAGGATTTTTGAAATCATAATATTAGTCAGGTAGGTTTACAGAGTGGATATTACACCCTATTTGGTGTGAATCAGAAATCATTTGTTCTCATCCTTCTAGTCATGATGTCCTTGCATGCCAGCATACAATATATCTTCAGCCCTGCCTACCCTGGTTTTATGCAACTGTTGTTGTTCAGCCAGCCCTCTCCCATAAAAGGATTTAGGGTCACTACTCAATTTTATTTCCTAGCTTAAGGGTTTATTTTCCCACTATCCATTTGCATCATATGCGGTATGCATGTGAGGCCTCCCACATCCATACATGTGTCCTATGACAATGACCGTTACCCATGAATAGCACTTCCTTTCCCCTGCCTCCTCCTTGTAGCTAGGAAGGTGGTTACTTATCCATTAGTTTATATCCTTTTTTTTATTGAACTCCCTCTTCCTGAAGTGAAGGGTTTAGAACAGTGATGAAAATTATAGAGGGCCTCAAGTGCGGTCCCTGTTACCTCTAGAGGGCCACCCAGTAATAGTGCATTTTTGCATCTTGGTACCTAAATATTTTATTTCTGCTGCACTTTTTGCAGTATATCACAATGCACACTGAAGAAGTTGTCTATCCAAGCTTCCTTTCCCTAAAGTCAAGGGCAGCCATACATGTTATAAAGTCAAGGGCAGCCATAAAGTGGAAGTAAACTTCCATCACTAAATTTTACCTATAGGTAAGCCTATAATAAGGCTTACCTATAGGTAGTGTAAATACAGTATCTCACAAAAGTGAGTACACCCCTCTGATTTTTGTAAATATTTTATTATATATTTTCATGTGACAACACTGAAGAAATGCCACTTCGCTGCCATGTAAAGTAGTGAGTGTACAGCTTGTATAACAGTGTAAATTTGCTGTCCCCTCAAAATAACGCAACACACAGCCATTAATGTCTAAACCGCTGGCAACAAAAGTGAGTACACCCCTAAGTGAAAATGTCCAAATTGGGCCCAATTAGCCATTTTCCCTCCCCCGTGTCATGTGACTCGTTAATCTTACAAGGTCTCAGGTGTGAATGGGGAGCAGGTATGTTAAATTTGGTGTTATCGCTCTTACTCACCCATACTGGTCACTGGAAGTTCAACTTGGCACCTCATGGCAAAGAACTCTCTGAGGATCTGAAAAAAATAATTGTTACTCTACATAAGAATGGCCTAGGCTATAAGAAGATTGGCAAAAGCCTGAAACTGTGCTGCAGCATGCTGGTCAAGACCAAACAGCGGTTTAACAGGACAGGTTCCACTCAGAACAGGCCTTGCCATGGTCGACCAAAGAAGTTGAGTGTACGTGCTCAGCATCATATCCAGAGGTTGTCTTTGGGAAATAGACGTATGAGTGCTGCCAGCATTGCTGCAGAGGTTGAAGGGGTGGAGGGTAAGCCTCTTCTAAAGATGATGCACAAAAGCCCGCAAACAGTTTGCTGAAGACAAGCAGACTAAGGACATGGATTACTGGAACCATGTCCTGTGGTCCGATGAAACCAAGATAAACGTATTTGGTTCAGATGGTGTCAAACGTGTGTGGCGACAACCAGATGAGGAGTACAAAGACAAGTGTGTCTTGCCTACAGTCAAGCATGGTGGTGGGTGTGTCATAGTCTGGAGCTGCATGAGTGCTGCCGGCACTAGTGAGCTATAGTTCTTTGAGGGCACTATGAATACCAACTTGTACTGTGGCATACTGAAGCCGAGCATGATCCCCTCTCTTCAGAGACTGGTCCGCAAGGTAGTGTTCCAACATGATAACGACCCCAAACATACCTCCAAGATGACCACTGCCTTGCTCAAGAAGCTGAGGGTAAAGGTGATGGACTGGCCAAGCATGTCGCCAGATCTAAACCCTATAGAGCATCTGTGGGGAGTCCTCAAATGGAAGGTGGAGAAGCGTAAAATCTCTAACATCCACCAGCTCTGTGTCATCATGGAGGAGTGTGGAAGCTCTGGTGAACTCCATGCCCGAGAGAGTTAAGGCAGTGCTGGAAAATAATAGCCACACAGAATATTGATCCTTTGGGCCCAATTTGGACATTTTCACTTAGGGGTGTACTCACTTTTGTTGCCAGCAGTTTAGACATTAACCACTTCAGCCCAGGAAGAATTTCCCAGTTTAGGACCAGAGCACTTTTTGCGATTCAGCACTGCATCGCTTTAACTGACAATTGCGTGGTCGTGCGACGTTGTACCCATACTAAATTTGCGCCCTTTTTTTCCCACACATAGAGCTTTCTTTTGGTGGTATTTGATCACCTCTGCGTCATTTCTGATCGCCGCTATAAACAAAAAAAGCGCAACAATTTTGCAAAAAAACAAACATGTTTCTTACTTTTTGATAAAAATACAAATCCTAAAAAATACATTTTTTTTCATCGGTTTTGGCCGATATATATACTCCCTCACATTTTTGGTAAAAAAAAATGAAATCTGCATTTATTGATTTGGTTTGCGCAAAAGTTGCCGCGTTTACGAATGATGAGAATTCATTTATGTTTTTTTTTTTATTTTTTACTAGTAATGGCGGTGTTCTGCGTTTTTTAGAGGTACTGCTATATTTCAGCGGACATGTCGGACCATTTTGACACTTTTTTGAGACCATTGCCATTTATACAGCGATCAGTGCTATGAAAATGTGTTCCCTGTGTGTGTTATAACTGTATGGGGGCTAGGCTGGCAGGGGGAGGGGAGTGATCACAGCTTCCATATACAGGAAGCCTGGATCACATCCCTTCCACCTCTGTCAGAACAGAGATCTGTGTTTACATACACAGACCTCTGTTCTCTCACTGCGGGGGAGCCATCGCAGGTAGCTGGCGGAGATCGAGTCCGCCCTACCCGCTCCCTGGCCCGCCATAACACATGGAGCACACGAGCACGCCTCCGGCGGTGCGTGCGCGCTCACAATACTCGTTCTCACGGCCGCCGTCAGGTGGCGGCGTTTCATGATAACAAACTACTTTGCCGCCGTCAAGCCACGGCAGGCGGTCGGCAAGTGATTAATGGCTGTGTGTTGAGTTATTTTGAGGGAACAGCAAAATTACACTGTTATACGAGCTGTATACTCGCTACTGTACATTGTAGCAAAGTGTAATTTCTTCAAAAAGATATAATAAAATATGAGGGGAGTACTCACTTTTGTGAGATACTGTATCTCCTAAACAGGCACCATTTAAGAGCTATGAACTGTACATGCAGCCAGTGACATCACTGGTGCATGCACTCTGAAGGAATGGCCACCCATGCCATTCCTTCAGAACACTGTGCCGTAAATGGCGGCTCCCGCACGCATGTGCAGGATTAATGTCATCGCGGACTCCAGCTCTGTGACTGGAAGCAACCCAGAAGCAAGACAGGTGAAGATGGTAGCGCCTGCAGCGCTGACATCTTGGCGCTCAAAGAGGTTCGTTTTAAGGTAAGTTTAACCACTTCATGTAGGGAGGACATCAATGGATGTCCTGGACTTTGGGTGGTGATATCTAAATGATGCCGGCTGCTACCAGCATCATTCAGATATCATTCTTTTCGGCACCATAAGAATTCCCTGCATCATAAGAATGATCATAGTTGACCGTTCTTATAGGCAGCTAGAGGGGATGCCCCCCCCCCCCTCGCCGCCCTCCGGTGCTTCTCCCAGCTCGCCCATACGATCGGCGGCAAGGAGAAGAGATCCGTCGCCGCTGGATGCTTGTCAGGGATATAACTGGTGAACATCTGGTCACCAGTTATCTCTATGACCCTCGGAGGCCCGGGCGCGACATTATGAGAGACCGAGAGAGTTAATTTTTTTCTGATCTAGGACTTTCCAACCTGGAGGAGAGATATGGGGTCTTATTGACCCCATATCTCTCCATAAAAAGTACCTGTCATGCAGTATTCCTATTACAGGGGATGTTTACATTCCTTATAATAGGAATAAGAGTGATCAAAAAAAAATGTAAAGAGACAGTGTAAAAATAAAAAAATATAAAATAAACAAAAAAAAATTTTTAAAGCCCCCCGTCCCCGCGAGCTCACGCACAGAAGCGAATGCATACGTAAGTCGCGCCAACATATGTAAACGATGTTCAAATCACACATGTGTTAGAGCAAGAGCAATCATTCTACCACTAGACCACCTCTGTAACTCTAAACATGTACCCTGTAAAAAAATTTAAAGTGTCACCTATGGAGATTTTTAAGTGGAAAGTTTGGCGCAATTCCACATGTGTTCGCAATTTTAAAGCATGACATGTTAGGTATCTATTTACTCGGCGTAACATCATCTTTTATAATATACAAAAAAATTTGGCTACCTTTACTGTTTCGTATTCATAAAAAAAATGTGTTCGAAAAATTCCTGCGCAAATACCGTGTGACATAAAAGGTTGCAACGATCGCCAATTTATTCCCTAGAGTCTCTGCTAAAAAAAACATATATGATATTTGGGAGTAATTTTCTAGCAAAAATAATGATGATTTTTACATGTAGGAGAGGAGTACCAGAAATGGCCCGGATGAGAAGTGTCATAATGTGCTAGTATGCGATGACATTACCTTGCAAGGTAAGGAAAAAAAAAAACATTCATCGGTTTACAATTGCTTTAGGCCTTTACTCTAGTAAATATTACATCTTGTTGGCCACTTTTATTGTTGGTCTAAAATGTCTTCTCCTGTTAAGGAAGTTTGTTATTCCGCCTGCTTTCTTTATGGTGGATCATATTTAAAAGACCCTGCTTCAACTATCCCTCATTCAGGTGTTGATCCCTTCAAACACTCTGTTTTTCACCTTAATGTATGCCCGCACACAAACGTGGAAGTTTGTTGACTGTGCGATCACATGATGCTTGCAAGTTTGTTGGCGCCCATGACGCATGCGGCTTTGCTACAGGCATTGTGCGAACACTGAGCCGCGCATATGTTGTCGCCTAAATCTGGTCGCACGAAGATTCACGTCATTGGCGAATACTGCCACGCCTGTTCGCTGGGACTGCGCACATCCGTGTGCACGCGGACACAGAAGGTCCTGGCGCACAGCCAGCTTATTTAAGCTGTGTATACCAAGCATGCAGTGCTTCCAGGGGATAGCTGTGGGACGTAAAGCAGGCTCTGAATCAGGCATTTTCAGCGGTTCATTTCTCCTTACCCGAGTCACATGAGTCACCAGGTGTTGCTTGGCAGGCTAAGGTGCTTAGTGGGATTGTTGCATAGGGGGGTTTGGTGAGCCCTATTAAAGGGTCTCCCTTCTGGGGTAAATACTAAACCCAGGTACTCCCTTTTTGTGGCTTACAAGTGTCTTCAAAAAGGGAAGGGCACATCTATGTCATTAGTAGCTCCTGAGGAGCCTAGTCGAATCCCTAGTGTTGTATCCCCTGGAAAACCAGTGGCTTCCGGGCAATCTGAGCCACTGCGCCTGTCTGGTATTGGGCCTACAGTCAGCGCTACTGCTTCATCCCTTATCACCAGGGATGAACTGTCCATAGCCCTAGCCCGGTTACAGCACAGGATTGCTGGCATGATTGCCTCCATCCTGCAGGGTGACAAGAAGCGTGACAGATCCCCCTCCCCTGAGCCTCCTCATTTTTAACAGGAATGGGTTGAGGATGGGGAAGAGCTAGATGCTAAGGACCTAGGAGATGGCCCGGCAAATGAGTCTGCTTCTGAGGCATCTGGGCCAGAAGATGTCTAGCTGGTATCAGCCTCTAAGTTACAGAGGCTTTTGATCCAGACTCTTACTGAATTGGTTCGTTCTGCCTTTAAGTTACCTCCTGCAGAGTTTTCTGAGCCTCCCTTGTCCTCGTTGTGGTCCCTGAAGCCTCCTTAGGCTGCACAGGCTTTCCCCTTGCACCTGCTGTTAGAACAGGCGGTGTATGCTGATTGGGAACATCCTGACATGATTTTTATACATCCTAAGAGGTTTTCCCTTTCATATCCCAATGAGGAAAAGTTTGTTAAGAAATGGAGCATGCCAGCCATAGATGTGGCAGTCTCTTCCTTAAACAAGAACTTAGCTTGTCCAGTGGATAACGCACAGGGCTTGAAGGACCCTGTTGACAAGAAACTGGAGTCATTATTAACCACTTATTAACCGGGGCCCTTTTTTACATTTGTTGGTTACAAGCTAAAAACAGTTTTTTTTTTGCTAGAAAATTACTTAGAACTCCCAAACATTATATATATATATTTTTCAAACACCCTAGAGAATAAAATGGCGATCGTTGCAATACTTTTTGTCATATGGTACTTGCGCAGTGGTCTTTCAAGCGCGATATTTTGGGAAAAATTTCACTTTTTTGAGTTAAAAAATAAGACAACAGTAAAGTTAGCCCAATTTTTTTGTATATTGTGAAAGAGGATGTTACGCCGAGTAAATAGATACCATACATGTTACGGTTGAAAATTGCGCGCATTCTCAGAATGGCAACAAAATCTGGTACTTAAAAAATCTCCATAGGTAACGCTTTAAAAATTTTTAACGGTAACCAGGTTAGAGGTACAGAGGAGGTCTTTTGCTAGAATTATTGCTCACACTCTGGTGAATGCGGTGATGCCTCACGTGTGGTTTGAACACCGTTTTCATATGCAGGCGTGTCTTACGTATGCGTTTTCTTTGCTGCGCGAGCTCGCAGGGATGGTGGCGCTTTATATTTTTTTTTACTTAATTTTATTTATTTATTTCTAACACTTTACCTTTAAAAAATTCTGATCACTTTTATTGCTATCACAAGGAATGTAAACATCCCTTGTGATAGTAATATATGGGGACAGGTACACTTTATGGAGGGCTGGGGGGTCTAAAAGATTCTGAATACTGTCATTTTTTTAAAACTGGCACCATTAGCCGCTGAGTAAACCGGAAGTGACGTTATGACATTGCTTTCTGAAATTTGCCAAAGGAGACCCGATCTGAGCCGATTACGGCTTCCTTCAGGTCTCCTCTGAGCCGGTGGACGCGCCAGATCGTAGCTCCAGTCTCCCGGTGGGAAAGGAGGCCGGAGAAGAGCGGCGGGAGGCAGCGGGAGGGGGGGATGTCCCCTCCCGCCCCAGGGATAATGATTGAGCGGCTCCTGAGCCAGATTTGTCGTTATCATCGGATAGCCGACCGTCCGCTCTAAAAAACGGTACTGGGATATAGCCTGTAGCTGCAGGCTATATCCCGGTACAGCCCCTATTTACAGCGCTGGTCGGCAAGTGGTTAAAGGCTTCCTTTTCTTTGGCCAGTTCAGCTATTCGGCCAGCTGTCACAGCAATTGGAGTCTGCAGGTCCTTAAGACACCCGGTCAGATGGCCTGATAGGCCTAACCAGGAGATTGATCTTGCTGAAAACAGGGCAGATATTCCTTGAGCACTGTGTTTTGCTGTAGATGCCTTAAAGGATTCTATAGAGCAAGTCTCTTGTATGACTCTCTTATCTGTGCACATGTGCAGACTTCTATGGCTTAAAAACTGGTCAGCCAAGCTTCCTTGTAAGAAGTTATTATCAGGATTCCCCTTTCATGGGGAACGTTTGTTTGGTAATGATTTGGGCAAATGTATCCAAAAGATTTCCGTAAGGAAGAACTCTGTATTTCCGGGGAAGAGCAGGAGCAGACATCCCTCCTTTAAACATTCAAGGACCACTTCCTCAAGTTTCAGTGTCAAGGCAGTTCTGCCGCCAACAGGGCGCTAGAGCCAGGGGCAAGCCACAGGGCCAGAAAAAACCCTGGGTCCAAAACTCTTCTATCCCTGGCACCAAGCCCTCCTTTTGAGGGGAAAAG
This sequence comes from Glandirana rugosa, assembly GCA_018402905.1. NCBI lineage: Eukaryota > Metazoa > Chordata > Amphibia > Anura > Ranidae > Glandirana > Glandirana rugosa. Next base: position 468,760 of record BLSH010476405.1, read on the forward strand.
CTGCTGCACTTTTCAGACATTTGGAGAACAGCGGTTTAGGACCAGTGGGCTACCTCAACAGTGTTCCATGGTTACAAGCTGGATTTACGGAGGGTTCCTCCTCAGAGGTTTCTAAGATCCAGCGTTTCCTCGGATCCTCCAAAGAGAAACTTATTGTTTCAGGCACTAGATCATTTAGTGCATCAAGGAGTGATTATACAGGTTCCTGTATCCGAAAGGGGCGCAGGGTTCTATTCAAACCTGTTCACGGTTCAGAAACCAAACGGGGACAAAAGGCCCATTTTGGATCTAAGATCCCTGAACCAGCATCTAATAATCCAGTCCTTCCAGATGAAGTCTGTCCGCTCAGTAGTAGCCTCACTCCAGATGGGAGACTTCTTAGCCTCCATCGATATCAAGGAAAATAGTACCTATCTTTCAACTTAATCAGAGGTTCCTGTGATTTGCAGTAGAGGAACATCATTTCCAGTTTGTGGCATTGCCCTTCGGGCTTGCCACAGCACCCCGGGTGTTTACAGAGATCCTAGCACCTGTACTGGGTCATTTAAGGGCCCAGGGGATCTTGGTGCTTGGATACCTGGACAACCTCCTGCTCAGAGGTCAATTACTACAGACCCTGGAACACAGTGTAGCCTGCACAGTGCAGTATTTAAAAAGCTTAGGCTGGGTCATAAATTCCAAAAAGTCAGCCTTGAGACCAGCTCAATACAGTCCAGACAAAGGTAATTTTGCCACCCGTAAGGATCTGTGCCCTGAAGAATCAGATGGTTCAGATAAGGTGCATCAGACAGCCCTCCATTCAGCTCTGTATGAGTCTTCTAGCAAGGATGGTGTCCTCCATCGAGGCAGTGCCCAGTTCCATTCCAAGCCTATACAACAAGACATCTTGTCGGCTTGGAACAGGAGAGAGCAAGTCCTGGATTATCCCATGTTCTTATCTTACTGAGCATGCTTAAGCCTAAGCTGGTGGTTGCAGGATCAGAACCTGCAAAAGGGAAGATCCTTCCTCCCTGTGTCTTGGAGAGTACTGACCACAGACGCTAGTCTCCCGGGCTGGGGAGCGACCCTAGAGGGGCTCACAGCTCAGGGAAGATGGTCAAGGACAGAACAGAGCCTGCCCATCAACATCCTAGAGTTGCGGGCAGTACATCTGGCCCTATGGTCCTGGACGTTAGAGCTTCAGGGCTGCCCTATCGGGGTTCAGTCCGACAATGCCAATGCAGTGGCACCTGGGCACAGGGACATGTGCCAGTTCTATCGGCAGTTCATATCCCAGGGGTAGAGAACTGGAAGGCGGATTATCTCAGCCGCCAGCAGATCTACCTGGGAGAATGGTACTTACACCCGAACGTGTTTCAGGAAATCTGCCAGCATTGGGGATGGCCAGGTGTTGATCTATTGGCACCCACATTCAACAACAAACTACAGCAGTTTGTGTCCCGAACAAGGGATCCCCTGGCAATCAGAGTAGATGCTCTGGTAGTTCCATGGAGCCAGTACTCCCTGGTTTGTGCTTTCCCCCCCGATCCCTCTCCTTCCAAATTTGTTGCGCAGGATTCAGAGAGAGGCAGTTCCAGTGATTCTGGTTGCACCAGCCTGGCCCAGAAGGCCCTGGTTCCCGGAGGTTGTGAGATTGGCAATAGACGGGCCATGGATGCTTCCGCGCCACCCCGATCTACTGTCTCAAGGTCCTATATTCCACCACAATTTACAGTTTCTAAATTTGACGGCATGGCTATTGAAGCCAGCATGCTGAAGGACAGGGCCGGATTAAAAGCATCATGGGCCTGGTGCTGAAGATTTTAGTTGGCCTTTTTATGGAAATAATTAAAATGAAATTGCAAACAATTTTTTGTTAAAACAAATGAAATATGCTGCCGCAATTTACATATCAATCATGTATACAGAGCAGGGCTGGGCAGTATTAGTAACTCACTCATACCATTGGCCTGGGCCTATCTTAAGGAAGAGGCCTGGAGCTTGAGCTCCAACAGCCCCTATGTTATTCCGGCCCTGCTGAAGGATCGTGGCATCTTGCGATCAGTGGTGTCAACCCTAGTGAATGCTAGGAAAGCTGTCAGTAGGAAGATCTATCATAAGGTCTAGAAGACTTATATTGCTACTTGTTGTGAAGCCAGAAAATTGCACCTTCGGAAATACGTGATTGGGAGAATTCTCTCTTTTCTACAGTCGGTTGTAGAAATCAGATTGGCCTCGAGTACAATCAGAGATCAGATTTCGGCCCTGTCAGTAGTTTTACAAAGGCCTTTAGCCTCTCATTCGCTGGTCTGAACCTTTATGTAGAGGGTAGCTGGTTTGCTTCCCCCCATTAAGTCACCTATGTGTCCATGGAACTTACATTTGGTGTTGTCTGTTTTACAGAAACAACCATTTGAGCCTATCAAGGAAATTACATTAGTCTTGCTGTCACGCTCGTTCCTGATAGCCATCACCTCGACTAGAAGAGTGTCGGAATTCTTCACCACGACAAGGTGGTGTTGCGTCCTAGTCCATCCTTCTTGCCAAAGGTGGTGTCGGCCTTTCATTTAAATCATGACATTATATGAAAAAAGGGGAGAAGGGAAATGGGACTTTATATGAGGAAATGAAAGGGTAAGTTCATATACCTCCATCCCTAATTATATAGAAAGAAGGGGATTGGTTGGGACTTTATATGAAGCACACACTAGAAATTAGGTAGATAAAACGGAAAATTTAATATCAAATACTTACCGTAATTTTCCTTTCCTGATGGACTCCATGGCAGCATACGTCTGGGTTAACCCCGCCTCCACTCCTCCCCTATAGGACCCCACTCCCATAAATCTTTGATCCGAGCCGGAGGCCGTGTTCCGTAACTAGCCTCCTCAAGACATTGGGGGGGGGACGACTCCTGCTGCCATGGAGTCCATCAGGAAAGGAAAATTACGGTAAGTATTTGATATTAAATTTTCCGTTTTCCTGACAGACTCCATGGCAGCATACGTCTGGGAATTAACTCGCTATACACCCAATGGGCGGGCAATGTTATCCCAAAGGCTTTAATTTGTATCGTCACCGACAAGACCTGCAAGCCAAAAATATCCAGAGGATAAAGAAGCAGACTCTACACAACAATGAGCCATAAACGTATTGAATGAGGACCATAAGGATGCCCTACAGACTACTTTGGGAATCACATGCTGTGAATCTGCCCAAGATGTAAACCCATGCCGAGCAGACAGTACCTCCAAAGCAGCCAAGCCCCCTGGCTCTCTGAGCCTGTTGGATGGCCTAGGCAATCCGTGCCACAATCATCCTAGATGAGGCACGTTCCTCAGTCCTTTCTGGCAATAGAATTAACAGGCGCTCTGCAAAATGAAGGAAGTTGTAGCTTTGTAGATATGAAAGACTCTCGTGCCCTTAAAGTGGTTGTATACTCTCCTATTGTAATTAAGATAACGGTCTTTCCTGACTCCTTGCACGGAGTAGATCCTACTAACACCGTGCCTAACGGATCCGGTAGGTTGTCCGAGTCTCTCGGTCCCCCGAACCGACGAAACCTCCATGACAGACGAGCCGTACCCAAATGTAGAACCCGTCTAAGTGTCGTACACTAAGGGTTTCATCAGACATCCCGTAGGAATACCAGGAGTAAGTTATGCAAATACCGAGTAACAACACATCTCAGACGAAGAAATAGGAGACCTATAAAAACCGAACGTCCAGAACAGCCACT
>BLSH010476406.1:0-15399 GCA_018402905.1 Glandirana rugosa
TTTGTCATTACAGTTAATACCCTTTCATATTATTACAGTTGCAAAATAGGCCTATTTGCTTTCCTGCATGTTACAATTATATGCATTTGGATCTTAGTTTGCAGTAAATATTGGTAAATGAAGGTTTAGAAATGTAAGGCCCCTTTCACATCGGGCTGATTCCGTTCTGATCAGCAGGGGATATGTGAGCTGATTTCCTGCTGATCGTGGGATCTGCTCAATGGACGCCCTGGAGTAAACGGATTCTGCTATCTGTTTATACCTGGCTACCTCCAATCTGCTCCCCTTATTTTTCAGATCTGATTAGACCTGGAGGTAGGACAGCACAAGTCTGTTTATATACCCACCTGTCCATAGGAATACACAGACTGATCAGGGCCACCTGAAAAACTGATAGGCGGACCTGATCGATATTATGTAATTTTGTTTTAAATTACTATCTAGGACAGGGGTCTCCGAACTTTCTAAACAAAGAGCCAGTTTACTGTCATTGGTACTTAAGGAGGGCCGGACTGTGGCCATTGGGGGTAGCAATGGTCCTGACATCAGTGGGGAAAAACCAATGACCCATCATTGGTGTCATTGGGAGTACTTGTTTCCCATCATTGGTGTCATTTGGCCCCATTCTTGGTGTCATTGGGAGAAATTGTGCTCCATCATTGGTGTCAGTGGTAGGAATTGTGTGCCATCATTGGTGTCAGTGGGGGAAAATAATGCCCCATCATTGGTATTAATGGATGAAATAGCACCCTAAGGGCCAGATAAAAGCAAGCAAAGGGCCGCATCTGGCCCCCGGGCCACAGTTTGGAGACCACTGATCTAGAGTATTTGTAAATCTGGAATGAGGGAATTAAAGCAGGACTCCAAGCAAAACATCCTTTAATCCTACTATTTTTTATTTTAAAAAAATATGTATTATAAAATGCTGAAAGTATAATTTCCTGGATATTATATCAAATGAAAAGTAGGAGAATTTGTACAGTGATTTAAAGCTAAAGTATAATGTACACATAATATAATAATAATATAACTTTCCTTGTTCCCCACTTCCCCATGATCAACATGCAATTAAAATGTCTAAATCAAACAATTGTGCTTTTCAATAGATACCTTTTCTGAGACCCAATGACTTCATCACTGGGCCTGTCTGCTACACTTTGCACTTGGTGGGAGAGACCAACCAGCTCCTAGAAACATCATCACACAGCACAGCTCAGATTTTTTGTTAAGTTATATGACAGAACACATCCCTAGCTTTACTTTAGACTTGCATGTTCCTCTATGATGGCCACAGGGCGGTGCAGATTTAAGCTATGCAATCTACTGATGATTTGCTTGATCGTGTATGTCTAAAGGAATGTCAGAGGTGTGTTCTTTCATATAAAGCTCAGGAACGGACTGATTTATGGCAGAGATATCCAGTAGCTGTAAGTGAGAGGCAATAACAGTATAGATCAGGAGAAGAAGGAATTTATTGATGATTGAAGTCGTTCAGACAGGAAATTAAGGTGGACGACAGGGTAGCCGCTACAAGTTCATAACGTGGAGGTTCAAGTTTGCAGGGAATTTGGAATACTCCTTTTCAACACCAGAGAGGGTTGCCAAGTGTGGAAAAAAACATAAGGCTAGATTTCAGCTTTACTAAGGGGTTTGAAGCACTGAACAGTGCTGTCAAACTAACATGTTTCCAGGAACTGGAGGCTAGAAGAGAAGGTGATGAAGCAATAGGATGATGCTCATTTATAGTCTAAACACAGGAATCTACAAAGCTGCAATAAGAAAAAAGTGACGTCACCCCTTTGGAAACACGGTATAGGATAGTTGTCTGAATCACAAGCATGGCTGCTGATCGCGGGACCCCATACAGACTATCTGACAGGGCCCCCCACCAAGAAAGTATTAAAGCTATATTTCGCTAAAAATACAATAAAACTATTAGCAGACACAAATACAACATAGCTCACAGAATCTCTGCTAAATCTAAAAGATAAAATTGAGTTAATAAATAAAAATGAAGATGAGATGAAAAAAATATACAGGCTTGGGGATCAGAGAGACAGAGGGAGAGAAAAGGAGTTAAGCTCCATGCACAATGGGCTTAAAAAAATTCTAGTTCAATTGGCAGAAAAAAACGCTCATATAGAATATTTTTTGTACAAAGTTTAGACGAGTTTAGGAGAACCAGAAGGGTTTTTTTTTCTGTCTTTAAGGCCTCATGCACACAGGATGTTTTTTGACTGTTTTTTAGCAGCTGTTTTCAGCTGCAGACATTTTTTTCTACAGTCAATAAACCCTCATGTTATCCTATGTGTTAATGCATACACAGGCTGTTGTCAACTGTTTTTAGCAGTGATGTTTTTGAGCTGTAAAAAAAACCCAAGAGCTGAGGGTTTTTTTTTACTGTTTTCAGCTGTAAAAACGTTCAAACACTTAAAAACGTCCAAAAATGCTTAAAAAACGGTCAAAAACATCAATCCCCAACGTTTTTGGACGTTTTAGACCAATTAAAAAAAAACAAAAAAATGCTGGCCCTTTAAAAACGAGAAAAAACGGCGGTAATATAACGCTGGTAAAAGCTGAAAACATCCCTGATAAGCTACTGACGTTTTTTGGCTGTTTTTTTAAAGTCCTGTGTGCATGAAGCCTAAACATTGAGCTTAAAATATGCCTAATCGTCCTAATGTGTATGGACACATAATAGGATAATATTGAGCTGTTTCTACAGGCAAAACACTAAACTCCTGTAGAAGCAATGTTATTTTAAGCCAGTGTGCATGGACCTTGAGTTAGAGAGATAACAAACTCCAGTGCTGTGAGGAGGGGGGCACACAGGAAGGGGGATTAGTGAGGGACGACTGTCTCTTTCTTACCAGATAATAGCTGGCAGCAAGGGAGAAGGAAGGAGAGCAGCATTCATCTGCTGGAGGAAAAGAGGGCCCCTCTGTGTGCTCCGGGCCTGCCACACCAGAGCTAGTGGTCTACCCTATCAGCAGCCCTGATCACTAGGGTGGATAAACTAGCTCTTAACAAGCTTTTTTTTTGCTCTGGTGATACCTCTTTTATTGTACTGTGGCTTCAGGCTGTTTTCAATTCACAATTTCAGGGATCATGTAAAAGGGTTAGTTCCTATAAGGCATTTCTGAAAGATTTAGAATGTTAAATTTTGAATGAAATCCCTATGCAGAAAAATACTCTTTGAATAGGTGTGCGCAGCCTATTGCGTTAGGGTGTCCACCCCAAAGCTAAAACACACATCCGTTTGTGTGTGTGTATATATAAAACACAGTTTACTATGCTTTATTTATGTATAAACACAGTGAGTGATCGGTACCAATCACTCACTTTGTTCATTCACAAAAGTGCCCTGTAAATGACATAGGGGCCCAGGCAGCAGGGGGAATCTGCACCACATGGGGTGTTTAGGGTTTGCCCAGGCACATCTTGCACATCATCTGTGCACACCTATGACTCTTTGTAATTTACACAGGCGGTGGTGGCAGGTACTATGAAAATAATGCTTCCAAGTACAGGGAGTGTCCATATGTATTTTTATGATTGTTCATGTGTTTGATTGTTTCTTAACCACTTGACGACCAGCCACCGTCATTTTACTGTGGCAGGTCGGCTCATTCCCACGAATCGCCGTAGCTGTACGTCGGTTGCGGGAACGGGTATTGTAAGTGCGCACCCACTGGCCAGCGGGGGAGCCAATAGGTAGGAGGGGCGGAATCGATGTCTTCTGGCCACCCGCGATCTTTCTCCGCAGTGACAAGTAAACAAGGCAGATCTCCGTTCTGACAGGGGAGATCACACAGATCCTGTCTTTCTGCTATGCAGGAAGACGGATCTGTGTGTTTCCCCAGGCAGCCCATCCCCCATACAGTTAGAACACACCTGCAGGGAACACGTTTAACCCCTTGATCACCCCCTAGTGTTATCCCATTCCCTGTCAGTGGCATTTATACAGTTATCAGTGAATTTTTATAGCACTGATCGCTGTATAAATGTCCCTGGTCCCAAAAAAGTGTCCGATCTGTCTGCTGCAATGTCGCAGTCCTGCTAAAAATCGATGATCGCCGCCATTACTACTAGAAAAAACATATAAAAATGCCATAAATCTATTCCCTATATTGTAAACGATATAACTTTTGCGCAAACCAATCAATATACGCTTATTGCAATTTTTTTGTAATATGTAGAATATACATTGGCCTAAACTGATGAAGAATTTTGTTTTTTTTACATTTTTTTGAATATTTATTATAGCAAAATGTAAAAAATATTGTTTTTTTTTTTCAAAATTGTCACTCTTTTATTGTTTATAGCGCAAAAAATAAAAACCGAAGAGGTGATCAAATACCACCAAAAGAAAGCTCTATTTGTGGGGAAAAAAGGCCATACATTTTGTTTGGGTACAATGTCGCACGACCGCGCAATTGTCGGTTAAAGCGATGCAGTGCCGTTTCGCAAAAAATGGCCTGGTCATTGAGGGGTCATCCTGGTCATCCTCCGGTCCTCAAGTGGTAAACTTTTAAAGCTCTTTATAGTTCTGTACCGCCGCAGGTTAGGAATTGTGATGGATTTTCGCTAGGAAATGTTTGAAATACCCTTACTGTCTGCGTAAATGCTGCTTCCAGCACTCCATAGCTCTGTGTTGGCAAAGTTCTGTAATAGTGGAACAAATAATGAGTGTGACAGAGTAGCACCAGCACCACATCCCTTAAAGATAAATAGAAAAAGGAAGAAAAAAATGGGACTTTGTAGGTGCTGGTTTGACCCCTACCCTGAAAAATTACACAGTAGTAGATTAAAACAAGCACTTTATTATATTACATAGATATATACATGGTGCGGGCTCAACTACAGAAACAGTGGCCCACCCATGTATCCAGACAAAAAATATCATTAAAACAGTGACAACTGTATACAGTCCATGATGCAGATGTTACACATCAGGGCACATGGAGCACATCAGGGCACATGGGGGTACATCAGGGCACATGGGACACATCAGGGCACATGGGGGCACATCAGGGTACATCAGGTGGTATACAGAACCCAACAATAGCACAGTGATCCAAGATGTTCCGACGCGTTTCGCCAGACTATTTGGGCTTCTTCATGGGGCTTGGATCACAATACAGTCACTGTTACTAAGAGTAATAGGATGTCAAAGTACAATACAATTATCGCCCTAAAATTGGCGTACGACAGCCTGTTGTACAATAATCTGACTGTAAGTATGCTCCGTTCAACAGCCGATTTTGAATTATCGCCCAACAAAAGTTGTAGGAGCAGACTAGGAAACTTTTGTCTGCCGACAAGGCGTCGTCCAATTCTGGGTTCATCTGTACAGAAGTTGGACATGTAGCGCCCCCACTGTATAGGCGCTTTACTGATTTTTGATAGGAAAGGAAAAATCTAGTCAGGCCTGACTGTGAGTGTAGGCCTGAATGTTTTGATCTAGGCTAGGGGAGTGGCTCAGGGAGGGGCTGGAGATAGAGGGAAGGAACACCCCTTGGAGATTCCTCCCCTTTGAGCTTGGAAAGTTCTAGAAAGGGGGATGACGAGGAGGTGTCACTTCCTGATGTATGACAAGGAGCCCTGACCAATCCATAGGCTGGACTGGTAGGGGGCAGGCCTCCTTAAATACAGAAATCTGCCAGCAGGTGTTAGGAGAGTTTGGGTGGAAGAGTGAGGATATAGTCAAGAGCTGCGGATCAGGCCTCGTCTGGGAGGGGAGCCCCCAGTCTGGGGAGTGATCTTGAGGCCTGGGGCTTGGGTGCAGTCAGGAGCAGGAGTCGGCTCCTGGAGTGGCACAGGAGAAGCAGGAGAGCAGCTGAGTTCTACATGGAAACGACTCTTTAACCACTTCCCCCCCAGCCCATTGACAAATGACGGTGGTGGCTTCGTTATCCTGACTAGGCGTCTATTGACATCCTCAGGATAACCCGCGATCGCACCCCCAGTGGTGCCATGGGTCAATCTAACCCACCGCATTACCGATCGAGGTAAAAGGCTTCCATCGTAAGCCTTTTACCATGTGATCAGCCGTGACCAATCACAGCTGATCACTGTGTAAACAGGAAGAGCCGTTTATTGGCTTTTCCTCTGCTCAGGTCTGCAGACCTGAGCAGTGGAGAGCCGATCGGCTGCTTTCCTGACGGGGGTTGTGCTGAACGTTTATCAGTGCAGCCCCCCTCAGGATCGCCACACTGAACCACCAGGGAGCTGACCAGGACCACCATGGAGCCCCCCCCAGGGACAGCATAAGGAGGCTGCCCATGGACCACCAGGGAGAAGATCTGGAGGCCGCCCAGGGAGCCCACACTAGACCACCAGGTAAGGGGCATACAGTGCACTGTAGGGATGGCACTGTGCCCATATGTGATGCCTGCCAGTGCCATCCCTAACAGTGCTATATGCACCAGTGCCATATACCAGTGCCACCTATCATTGCCCACCAGTGTCGCCTATGAGTGCCTATCAGTGCCACCTATCAGTGCTGCTTATAAGTACCGCCTATCAGTGCTGCATATATGTGCCACCTTATCAGTGCCACCTCATCAGTGCCAATCTGTACTGCCTCATCAGTGCCTGTCAGTGTAGCCTCATAAGTGCCCATCAGTGTAGCCACATCAGTGCCGGTCAGTGAAGGAGAAAATGTACTTATACAAAGTTTTGTGACAGAATCAAAGAAAAGACTCTTTTTATTTGTAGCACAAAAAAATACCACGAAAAGAAAGCTCTATTTGTGCGAACAAAATGATAAAAATTTTGTTTGGGAACAGCGTTGCACAACCGCGCAATTCTCATTCAAAGCGCAACAGCACTGAAAGCTGAAAATTGGTCTGGGCAGGAAGTGTTTTCAGTGCCTGGTATTGAAGTGCTTAAACAATCCACCATATATTCGGTGAGTTGCGGCCCCCTGGGAGTTGGATGAGAAGGCTGGGGCAGTCTGGGAGGAGGGAGCAGTCTGTGGAGGCCGGTAGGAGCCAACCAAGGGGATGGAGAGCCATTAGACCGCAGGACAGACCGGATGGGTCTGGAAGATGGATGGGCTGAGAATTGTAGTTCATCCAAAGGTCCGGCTAGCGCCAACATATTTTGCTACACAAAAGAGGGCGTATGGTTTCAGTGAAGGAAACAAGGAAACCTCCAACTCTTACCCCACGGATGGTTCTGAGGCCTTGCCCATGGCTGCAGCAGGCCTCACCATGTGCTAGTCGTGGTGAAGAGGAAGTGTCATGGAGGTCTGATAAATTTCCCTTCGGACCAGGAGTACAGGAGAAGTGTAAAGGTCAGAAAGTAGTGTATATACTGGAGGTGTTATAAAGTAGCTCCTATGTTCTATTACTGGGCATCCCACAGTCATCCCTATCCAAGTTCAAACTCCTAAATAAAACAAAAAAAACAAAGTACCGGCCTGTTCAGTGATTTTGGATGTATGGAGTTCGTTTGATTGAGGGCAGCGGGCAGGTGGACCACAGCTATCTGCCACTTTAAGGGAGCACATGGCTACAGACAAACAAAAGTTGTAAGTACAAACACACATGTTTGGAACCCAGGAACGAGGCGGAAGTGTTCGGTCGTGTAAACACAAAATTAGCAGAAGGGGCCCAAAGAGTGACACACGAAAACTGAACTTCCTCTTTATGCGCTCGTAGCACGTCACTACGTTCGCATTTGTCGAACCATAACTTTACTCCCGTCAGTGCGCTAGACAAAATTACGGACAGCTGATTTTGGGAAAATTTGGACGTGTGGTCGTACGACAATCGCACTGTGTGTGCGAGGCTTTAGGCTCTGGTTCCACTACTGCGAGTTGTTGTGTGATTTGACACATGAAGTCGCATGACAAGTCAAAATCCATGTATTTCAGTTGTCCCCGTTCTATATGCGACTCAAGTCGCATCGACTCCAAAAAAAGGTTTTTGCACTACTTTGTTCTGACTTTTGATGCAACTTTGATCCAGAGAGTGTAAAGTTGGATCAAAGCTGCCCTCAAAGTCGCACTCTAAATTGCGCGACTTTGGGGTCGCAATAGTTGAAACCTAGCCTTAATGAAAAAAATACAAAGGCTGTCTTTGCTGATTAACTTTGGATAAAGTATCGCAAAGCTGAAATTACTTTCTATTACCAGCACTGAAATGCAGAACTTAGCATTCAGATAGACCCCCTGGAGTCTGGGGCTTTGGATAACTGCCCATTCTTATCAAATAGATTGCATAAGAATTAATACAGCTGACATACTACATACTATAAAATCTTTTAAAAATAAAATGCAATGTGCAATCTTTATATATGATATGAATGAACCATTAATTATCTATGTTGGATAGCACTGTTTAGTCATATTATTCTAGATCCTCAGCCAGTCTGAAAAATCCATAATGTTCCTTTCATACTGGTGCACTTTTGCTGCGCTTTTCCAAAGTGGCAAAAACTCTTGAAAACTATTCCTTATTAAAGTTCACCTTTTGGGGGTAGAGCGGGGAAGTTCGACACTCTATGGTCCCCATGGCTGGACACCCCTGGTCTCAGGCCGGTGGACCTGGTGCTGGATCGAATGTTGCTGTGAAAACATTGGAGAGGGAGGAGAGAGGGGGCGACAGGAAACATAGTAGGATGTTTCCCCTGTGCCTAGTGGATACTTGCTGAATGTTGGCCTAGAGGTAAAAATTAGAACTTTTATAGGTGGGGGACAAAGGGAACATATTACAATATATAAGCTTGCCTGATTAAATAAGAAATATGTAATGATCTGTTGACCTGAAATGTAAACGTTTTACTTGGATGTTGTAAAGCTGATCTGTTTGCTTGCACTTGCTTCAATAAAAAATATATTTTTTTGAGAAAAAAAAAAGTTCACCTTTTGGAACATGTTACATGCTCCACCCATATTTATCGTGGAACATGTAGCATGTTTTAGCCGCTGCAGCCTTGATTTGTCAGGACAAAATGTGCCCCGATGGCAAGCGCGTCCCAGGTTTTGCAGCAATTCGGGAATCTGGAACGCCTAGGTGCGAATGGAGCCTTATGTACATGCAACACTTATTGCGCTATATACCCCATTACTTTTGTAAGCCCTTGAACAGCAACACTCATTCTAGGTGTGGGAGGTTCAGCATTTTGTGCCATTCAGAGCTTGGTTGATTTGCACAGTGTTGTCAGACAACATAAACATAAAGAGAGTAGCCAGTTGACCTTATTAGTGTCCTGCTTCTCTTTAAAGTGGATGTAAAGACTACAATAAGTCTGCCTATAAAGATTGCCTTCCCTCTCCCCATACCTCTGCTGCATACTAGTCGCATGATTGACATGCTGCAGCTCCCTTATTTGTGTGTGTGTATATACAATATCTCACAAAAGTGAGTACACCCCTCACATTTTTGTAAATCTTTTATTATATCTTTTCATGTGACAACACTAAAGAAATTGCACTTTGCTACAATGTAAAGTAGTGAGTGTACAGCTTGTATAAAAGTGTAAATTTGCTGTCCCCTCAAAATAAGTCAACACACAGCCATTATTGTCTAAACGGCAACAAAAGTGAGTACACCCTTAAGTGAAAATTGGGCCCAATTAGCTATTTTCCCTCCCCAATGTCATGTGACTCTTTAGTGTTACAAGGTCTCAGGTGTGAATGGGGAGCAGGTGCGGTAAATTTGGTGTCATCTTTCTCACACTCTCATACTGGTCACTGGAAGTTCAACATGGCACCTCATGGCAAAGAACTCTCAAAGAATTGTTGCTCTACATAAAGATGGCCTAGGCTATAAGAAGATTGCAAAGACCCTAAAACTGAGCTGCAGCATGGTGGCCAAAATCATACAGCGGTTTAACAGGACAGGTTCCACTCAGAACAGGGTTCACCATGGTCGACAAAAGATGTTGAGTGCACGGGCTCAGCGCCATATCCAGAAGTTGTCTTTGGGAAATAGACGTATGAGTGTTGCCAGCATTGCTGCAGAGGTTGAAGGGGTGGTGGGTCAGCCTGTCACTGCTCAGACCATGCACCGTACACTGCATCAAATTGGTCTGCATGGCTGTTGTCCCAGAAGGAAGCCTCTTCTAAACATGATGCACAAGAAAGCCCGCAAACAATTTGCTGAAGACAAGCAGACTAAGGACATGGATTACTGAAACCATGTTCTGTGGTCTGATGAGACCAAGATAAACTGGCATTGGAGAGGGAATCATGAATGCCAACATGTACTGTGACATACTAAAGCAGAGCATGATCCCATCCCTTTGGAGACTGGGCCGCAGGGCAGCATTCCAACATGAAAACAACCCCAAACACACCTCCAAGATGACCACTGCCTCGCTAAAGGAGCTGAGGGTAAAGGTGATGGACTGGCCAAGCATGTCTCCAAATCTAAACCCTATTGAGCATCTGTGGGGCATCCTCAAATGGAAGGTGGAGGAGCGCGAGCGCAAGGTCTCTAACATCCACCAGCTCCGTGATGTCGCCATTGGGGAGTGGAGAGTGAAAGAAGACTGCAGTGGCAAACCTGTGAAGCTCTGGTGAACTCCATTCCCAAGAGGGTTAAGGCAATGCTGGAAAATAATGGTGGCCACACAAAATATTGACACTTTGGGCCCAATTTGGACATTTTCACTCAGACCCTTTCACACCAAGGCCTTTTTCAGGCGTTTTTGCTCTAAAATTAGCACATAAAAAGCGCACCAAAAATGCTCCCCATGCATCTCAATGGATGCTTTCACACCGAGGCGTTGCGCTTGCTAGGCGCTGCTAAAAGTCCTGCAAGCAGCATGTTTTCATCTTGTTTTGTTCGCTCAAAATAGCGCTTCAAAAACGCCCATGTCCATTGAAAATAATGGTTAAGCGCTTGAAAAGCGCACTGAGGCTGTGGAAAGGTCACATGATTGAAACACAAACGCTTGAAAAGCGCTTAAAGAACGCCATTAGAGGGGCACTATTTATAGCGCTAGCACTTCAAAAACGCGGCAAAAACACACAATAAAATCATGGCGTTTTACAGGCTTTTTTCCAACGCCTTGGTGTGAAAGGAGCCTTGGGGTGTACTCACTTTTGTTGCCAGCGGTTTAGACATTAATGGCTGTGTGTTGAGTTATTTTGAGGGGACAGCAAATTTACACCGTTATAGAAGCTGTACACTCACTACTTTACATTGTAGCAAAGTGTCATTTATTCAGTGTTGTCACATGAAAAGATATAATAAAATATTTACAAAAATGTGAGGGGTGTACTCACTTTTGTGAGATATTGTGTGTGTGTGTATATCGCCCCTCCACCAAATGCTTTGGACCAGTGCACAAAACAAGGTCCATATAGACATGGATGAGTGAGTTTGGGGTGGAGGAACTTGACTGGGATGACATTAAAGGGTAAGTTCACCTTTACAGAAAAATCTGTAAGGTGAACTTACACAGGACCCCCTCCTCACCCCCCGTCCCCCCAGTCCCGCTGACCTGAACTCCCGTTCTGAGCCCCGGTATTGCCGAGTCAGGAGTGGGGGGCTTAGAAATCCCTGCAGCTGAATCTCCAAAATGTACCCCATCAGGAGGGACGTTTCGGAGCATTCTAATTGGTCAGCACCGCCACATGGGCAGCGCGGACCAATCAGAACCTGCGTAGTTGTCCTGTCAGCGGGGAAGAAGACAGGTGAATGGCGAGGGGATTTCTAAGCCCCAGACCCCTGACGCGGCTATACCAGTGCTTAGAAAGGGAGATTGCTGCACAACAGGTCATCAGGATGGGGGGGAGGGAGGGGGTCCTGTGTAAGTTCACCTTACAGATTTTTCTGTAAAGGTGAACTTACACTTTAAAGTTCAAGTGTGTGTAAGGCAGGCGCCCCAATACTTTTCGTAATACATTTTTGTGAATGCAGTTTCATTGCAGTATAGAAAAGTAAGGTAAGTGAGCCAGTTCATCTGTCTTGCAGGGGTATTTAGATTGCACGTCTGGCTGAGCACAATTAGAAATAATTTTGCAAGTAAAACATGTATATGCATTTCAACTATGTACTTAGCTGTTTACCAGAAGACACGTTTATTGCCATGATTTATAGGTAAATACCTTGGATGTTGGAATTACCAGCATATAAAATCTCAGACTCTGAAAGTGTTATAATATTTAGAGGCAAAATGCTATCAGCAATACAGCAAAAAGATGTGCATGAACACTTTTTGGTAATTTCTTCAAAAAACGCTAGGCATATTTTGCATCAAAGATCACTAGACTGTTAGCCTGTGTATTAACTTTGCCAATATCAGGCATTCCTGTGCTGAAAAATCTGCACAACACATTAATCAGGTTTTCATTTGTAATGATGAAACTGCATCTGACCACAAAGATATAGATGCTGATGCAAGTACGTGCTAGGTATGTCTTAACATGACATGAAAATATCTACATTGAACATTGGGAAAATACTAGGTAACAAGCAATGTATTGTTTAAAATGTGATAAAAACATAAATGTGGGTCATGCCTTTCAGAATGTCTCAGATTGCCAGGAAAAAAAACTGCATATGATATACTGTATAGAAAACTAGATTATGTGCTCATAACTTTTACTTTCTTTCAGCTTGATTAATTGAAGTTGTCAGGCACTACTGACCTGCTGTGCAACTTCATAGCATGATGAGTGCTTAGAATCTTTTTAATGTGAACTCCCCACTCACTACTTTTATGCTGGGTTCCCAATATGGATTTTGACACTACTTTGATGCTTTTTTATGAGGCTATGATGGACATTTGCAGCACTTTATGCATATTTACATTATGGAAGTTAAATACCTTATTTAGCCTTTAATAATTATGCCAAGCAGGTCCACAATAACATTCAAATTCAGTCTTCTGCACCAATTTTGTAGCTCAGCATCAAAATTGAGCTTGGTGTTAAATATCTGCTCTTTACACTGAGAACTGTTTATCATAGCAGTGCTGTTCTTACATCAGTCTATTGTATTAAGAGTCTGGAGGAATTTGAACTGTTAGTTGTTCAGGTATGACAGTTTACCCTCATATGTACTTACATACATGCTTTCTTAGTTCAGGATGTCATTTTCCTTGCTCACCAGTAGATGGGACTGTTTCCTGTTCCATGTTTAATATGTATGTATATATATGTAGTCAAGTGCATTGAAAGAAGGATTTACTGCAGGAATTTCAGTAGGCTCCACGGCTGATAAATCATGTTGTTGAGTGCTAGCAATGTATAAGTTTTTTTTTTTTAATACTGTCAATGCTAGTCTGTATACCAGGAATGATTTATTATTAATTATAATTTTCACATTTTTAGGCAATGCAAAGTAGTGGTAAATAATAAAGGACACTTAAACCCCTTATGTGCAATTCTCTCTTAGACCTTGTTTACTTGGGCTTACTTAAAGTCCTTGTAAAGCCAGAAGGTTTTTTTTTTATCTTAATGGATTCTATACATTAGGATAAAAAGCCTTCTGTGTGCAGAAGCCCCCCTAATACTTACCTGAGCTCCCTCTCAACCCAGTGATGTTGCACAAGAGACTCGGCTGTCTGGGACTCTCCCTCCTTATTGGCTGAGACAGCAGCAAAGCACCATTGGCTCCTGCTGCTGTCAATCAAAGTCAGCGAGCCAATGAGGAGAGAGAGAGGGACCAGAGAAGAGGAGGAAAAGGGATTCTCTGTGCAAAACCACTGCACAGAGCATGTAAGTACATGTTTATTATTTTTAACAAAAAAAAAAAAAAAAAAACAGAGACTTTAGTATCACTTTAAGCATACACCTGTATGAGGGTTGTGTTTTCCTGGACGGCATGCACAGGTGTTCCATGCATCCACGTGCAGGCAGTGTCATTCATGTCAATTGCGATACAGCAGTTACACGGATGTAGAAGCTGCTCCCAATCTGACATACGTATGCGCGTGTCCCCAAATGCAAACAGCGTGTGTTTGGGGACATGCACCCACACAGATGTCAAATTGGGAGCAGCGGTTGTGTCTGTACAGGTGCTGTGTTCCAAGTGACATGGGACTGCCTGCATATGAATGCACAGAAACACCAAACACGACCCTCAAATGGGTGTACACTTAAAGCAGATCTTCACCCTCTGAGTTTACACCCCGCCAATTCACCCCTCCTCCCTCCGCTACATGAATAGCACAAATCTTTTTAATGTTTTGTTTATTTACCTTTTTTTAATGAAAAATGTGCAGTCCTAACCCCTATGCATGTCACTCACCTAGGTGAATGACATGCACAATGCTGTCTGTGCCTTCTAAGATCTGCACGTCACATATCCCAGAAGGTATAGCCCTTCATTTAGAAAGGAGGAGAGGGGGCGTGCCTAGTGCCACGTCACCAGGAGGTGTGCTGGCTGAACTCTAACATTACAAGCAACATGGTGCTACAGGGCCGAGCGGTGGCAGAGGACCTCAGCAGGAAAATGCTGGATCCTCCAGGTGGTTGAATATCTGAAATGTGCACAACACAACACCCGATAAACAGTGTTTAAAAAAAAAAGAGGGGGGTTCAGTGAAAACCTGCTTGAAGTATGTCCCTGTGAATGAGGCCTTATAGGTGAGTAACTGGTGTCTTTCAGTTAGGCTCGGATACTCAAGCACTTTTTCCTGGAATGCTTTTATATTTTCTTTTCTTTGTTTATCTGTTTTTCATGACCCTATGTGGTCAGTAACATAAACTTTAAATACTGTTTGCAAGAAAGAATTGTGCTGATTTTTAATAATACTGTGCTGTGTCTACATTTAAATATTGAGCTTATTTACAGAAACTGGAGTTGAAATAATGTCCCCAGTGATCTGCTGGGGTCTCCCTGAACAATCAAAGTCCCCTTTCAAGCATCTGCAGGTATTCCGAGCCACTTTTGTTTATTAGGATCAGTAGACTAAATGTTTCCCTTGTGTGAAATAGTATTTTAAGAGCTCCAATATGTTTAAATGGCCCTGTCACAATGCCAGTTTTCCCCTGCAGGCAGGGCTATATTTAGACAGTATAATAAGGAAAAACATAAATTGCAAATGTTGAAGCTTGATGCTTCCCCCTTTGCTTAAGCTTCCCCAGGCAATAACCCACAAGTTCTTCAAAATTCAAATGTAAAAGTTATTTTAAAGTGGTTGTAAGCCACAGACATGAAATTTGAAGCACATCCTTCTGTATTATGTACTTTTCTCTCTCCAAAGCTCTGGATATGATTTCTCTCTTCTGTCTTCTCCCCCTGCTATTACCATGAATCACTTGTGGTAGGTTTTATGACACCAAAATATAAAAAGGTGATGGGAGAGCCCCAGCACACAGCCTGTGATTTACAGCCACAGCTCTGCATTGTTTAGTTGTACTGTGAGGAGGAAGGGTGGACCCCTTCGAATTCGTTTCCCCCTTCGTAGTTCGAAGTTGTAAACGTTAAATAC
>BLSH010476406.1:32989-58101 GCA_018402905.1 Glandirana rugosa
TATATGTTATAAAGTGGGTGTCAACTAGGTCTCCTTCCGTTTTTTTGGGGTCGTTTACGTCTAGAGGAAAAAAGATTTCATCTACAAATACGGAAAGGTTTCTTCACAGTAAGAGCTGTGAAAATGTGGAATAGACTCCCCCCAGAGGTGGTTTTGGCCAGCACGGTTGATTGCTTTAAAAAAGGCCTGGATTCTTTCCTTAATGTAAATAATATAACTGGGTACTAACATCTTTAGGTAAAGTTGATCCAGGGTGAATCCGATTGCCTCTCGGGGAATCAGGAAGGAATTTTTTCCCCCGTTATAGCAAATTGGATCCATGCTTTGCTGGGGTTTTTTTGCCTTCCTCTGGATCAACTGTGGGTGAAATATTGTATATGGGATTATTTGGTTGTATGTGTATATGTGTATATATGTGTATATGTATATATATATATATATATATATATATATATATATTTTTTTTTTTTTTTGGTTGAACTGGATGGACTTGTGTCTTTTTTCAACCTAACTAACTATGTAACTATGTAGCTCCTAAACCGCTTTTAAACGCCCCAAAACCGCTGCTAAAATGCTACTACAAAACGCTATTACCAGCGTTTTTTATCAAGCGTTTTTTTGGCTTAAAATAAAGGCTAGAAAACAAGTGAAAATTACCTAACTAAGTAGATATTATTCAACTGTAGTGCAACAGATGAGTAAAAAAAAAAAATCAATAACACCATCAAAAGAAAGAAAAGAAAAAGCGTGTCTTAAAAGTGGTTGATTAAAGTTTTCCACATAAAAGTAAATAAAAGTCCATATGTGTATAAAAAGACAACGTGATATCCAGCTGATGTTGAGCCACCACACAATTCACCACCTGTGTGATAGTTGGGCAAACACGCTTACTCTATGATGACTGCTTTTCTTAGCCAATCCACTTCTTCACCCCTCTTAAAATGTGGGCTCTCATCCACATGTAAGTAGAAAAGAAAAGGAAAGAAGGGCTCCACTGGTATAATAGTGTCATCACCATGTAATTTATTTAAAATGTTCTTATCTCACTCATATGTAAAGCATCTAGTATCAAGCATTGAATGCCCAAGCTAAGAACTACAGCATTCCCCAACTGTCTCACCACCTTCATGCTGGCTTACAGACCACGGTAAGGGGACGCTAATTGTTCGGACAATGTTGATGTGTCGCTTTCGGTTGCCATGTAGTCACACCCTAACGTGTTTCGTCACTTCTGACCTCGTCACTCATTCTCATGAGATTGCCCAATCATGAGAATGGTGGGCAATTGGATCTGGTGAGTCTCTCTCCTTTGGGAGAAGGGCTAATTATCACACAGAGGTGGTGGGTTGCGTGATGGCTCATCATCAGCTGAATGTCACGTTGTCTTTTTATACACATATGAACTTTTATGTGGAGGAATTTATTCAATCACTTTTAAGACATGCTATTTCTTTTCTTTCTTTTGATGGTGTTTTGCTCATCTGTTGTGCTACTGTGGAATAATATTTACTTAATTAGGTTAATTTCAGTTGTTTGATTATATTTTATATGTTAAGTGGCGACACACTACTTGGTGTTTGTTATATACTTAATGCATGGGTGAATTAGTATATTCATTTAAAAAGAATGCTAGTGTGCATGAAGCCTTACTGATATTCAGGGGCTGATTGATAAAGTGGTAATGTGACCTTTCACAGCCATACTTCTGCTTTTGTTTTAAACACTCTTTCAGCACATTTATAAAGCCCTGCCTCTGTGCTGTATAACGCAGAGAACTTTTTTAAGGTCATGTGAGAATTTTGCTGTGATTGCCAGCCATCTTTTATTAACTCCCTGATTAGTAATTGAAAGCACCCACCCCCCATCCCCATCAGTATATATCTAAGCATCTCCTGGGAAAGGCACATTTGCCAAGGGGGGCACACTTGCTGTAGGGGGCTATTTCTTAAAGTGGGGCTATTTCTATAAGTGGGAATACTTCGGACTCTGCATTTCAGCGAATGCACAAAGCTAATGAACACAAGATAATACTTTGAAAAACACCACACAGACTACAGGTGACCTTGTTTACCCCTTCAGCTCTTTTTATCCTCTTAATATGCACTGTCTGCCACTCCTTCTGACAGCTGTGTCCTCTATCCTTAAGCTAACTCTCCTTAACCCCTCTCCTCCACCCCACAGCTTATATATATCACCCTCACTTCTATCCTCTCCTTATTACTGCACACACTAACTCCTGCTAATTCTAAATTCACACACACACAAAAAACTCCAGGACACTAGAGCATGTCCCTTCATATAAATCACACTTCCACATTACCTCCCTCACCCTTCTGCTTCTCCTAACCTCTGGAGATATATCCCCAAACCCTGGGCCTCTATCATTTAACCATACTCAACACACCCATTACCCTGCACCCTCTGTTTGCAGCTGCAATGCACACAATGTAATTCCCATTTATCTTCTGCACAAAAACCGGACTCCCTTTCTCTTGCGCCCTTTGGAATGCCCCCTCTGTCTGTAAAAAACAGACTTCTCTCCATGATCTTTTTTATCGCTAACTCATTCAATCTACTCGCCATTACCGAAATCTGGCTTCACAAATCCGACACTGCATCTTCTGCTGCCCTATCCCATGTTGGTCTTTTCTGGACTCACTCCCCCAGACCCTGTGGACACAAGGGAGGGGGTGTTGGAATCCTTGTAGCCCCACATAGCGCCTTTCAGGTACTTCACCCACCTCCCTCTCTGTCACTCTCCTCTTTCGAAGCACACTGCATTCGTCTTTTCTACCCAGTTTCTCTAAGGGTAGCTGTGATCTTCCGGTCCCCTGGTCCGGTATCAACCTTTCTTGATGACTTCTCTGCCTGGCTACACTACTTTCTTTCTTCTGAAATCTCCACAATATTTCTCTGGGACTTCAACATCCCTATTAATACTAACACTCTTGCTACTTCCAAACTTCTCAGTCTAAACTCTTCCTTTAACCTGAAGCAATGAATACATGCTACTACTCACTTCCAGTTTCCTAACTCAGAGGTGAAGGGCTTCTCCCAGTCACCCACAAAACAAACATAATGCAAAAACTTTTCTTTCACTTCTGGTTAGTGTTTGGCTGAAGCCATTTATTATCAATCAACTGTGTTTACTCTTGGCCTGGTTTTCTCCCACCTTTGCACTCCATGCAACCTCTCTAACTATCCATTCCCTCTCTCTGATCACTACCTTATTAGTTTCACTCTCTCCCTCTCTTCCACCTCCTCCCCCTCCAACCGCCTGACAGCTACCCGTAGTAACCTACACTGTCTCAACCCTTCTCTTCTCTGCTACTGACCACCTCTATGACAAAATTGCACCCCTGTCCTGCACCGACCTAGCCACTTCTGTCTACAACACTTCACTTTTAGCCACCCTGGACACACTGGCCCCTCTCACTACTCACAGAATCAGGCCCCAACCCGTTCAACCTTGGCAAACAAATGACACTAGAAGTCTGAAAAAATATAGCTGTGCTCTTGAGCGCCTGTGGCGTAAGACTGAGTCTCAGAAAGATTTCTACCTATAAATCTGCCCTCCTAAAATACAATTCCAGCCTCCTCACTGCCAAGCAGACCTATTTTATCACTCTCATTAACAACTTTCATCCCGTCCCCGTTAACTCTTCTCTTCCTTCAACTCTCTACTTCATCCTCCTCTGCCTCCACCCACTACTTCACTCACTGCCCAGGAGATCGCCAATCACTTCAAACAGAAGATTGAAACTATTTGTGAGGAGATCTCTGCTGTTCAGATACATTCCACGCTTTACACTTCATGCCTACAGGTACAATCACTACTTCCCTCATTCAACCCCACCACTTTAGATGAGGTTGCTAAACTACTTGCTAACATCAAACTAACCACCTGCCCCCTGGATCCTAGTCCCTTGCATATGCTACGCTCACCCTCTGACTTGATTCTACACTCTTTTACCCAAATCTTCAATCTCTTCCTCTCTTCTGGCCTCTTACCCAACTCTCTAAAACATGCACTAGTTAGGCCCATACTTAACCACCTCCCACCCGGCCACTGTACATATACGGCCGGGTGGGCGCCTCACCGTTCTGAAAGAATGTTCAGGAACGTCCCTCAGAACAAGCGCTCACAGTGCGGCCACAAGGCGCGCTGCAGCTCGATCCTGTGATCATTATGATTGCAGGACCTGGCCGAGCAGAGATCGGGATATGGGTGTTGTGATTGGCCCTCCCGATCACATGACAGCTGTGTCCAATCACAGCCATCACAATGTAAACAGAGACACGTGTCTCTGAGACAGTTCTCTCCCCGCCGAGCTCAGTGAGAGCTCAGTGGGGGGAATCTGCAGCTCTGTGACAGCTCTCTGTGTGAGGATGATTTTATACAGAGAGCTGTCACAGATTCCACCTCAAATAGTACATAAATCACCAAGCAACACTGATACCCCTGTCCGCATACACATGTCAGTGTCCCCATAAAACATCTGTACCAGTCCCCAAAACATCTGTCTGCTCCCATAACATCTGTCACAGTGCACAAAAAATCTGTCTGTCCCCCATAACATTTGTCACAGTGCACAAAACATCTGTATGTCCCCAACACATCTGGCATAGTCCCCAGAACATCTGTCTGTCCCCGTCACATCTGTACCAGTGCACAAAACATCTGTCTGTCCCCCATAACATCTGCCACAGTGCACAAAACATCTGTCTGTCCCCCATAACATCTGTCACAGTGCACAAAACATCTGTATGTCCCCTTCACATCTGTCATAGTCCCCAGAATATCTGCCTGTCCCCGTCACATCTGTATCAGTGCACAAAATATCTGTCTGTCCCCCATCACCGCCAACACCAAATAAACCCTGATTTAGGTTATTTTTCCCAAAGAAATGTAGCAGTATCATTTTTGGTCAAAATATATGAATAGACATTACTTAATTGCAAATGTTTTTTAGCAGAAACTAAGAAAAATGCATTTTTAAAAAAAAAATTGTTTTTTTTCCATTTGTAGCGTAAAAAATTAAAACCCCAGTAGTGATCAAATACCACCAAAAGAAAGCTCTATTTGTGTGAAGAAAATGATAAAAATGTTATTTGGGTACAGTGTTGCATTAGGGTCAGTTCACACCATAGAAATGCAGTCCGGATGCATTCCGGATGCTTTTCTGAATACATGTTTTTGACGCTTTCCGGTGCGTTTTTGATGCATTTTGGTGCATTTTTGATGCAGTCCAGTGCAGTTTTTCCCCCTTTTTTTCTTTACTTAAAATAAGGACATGTGAGTTCCAGTGTATTTAGGTGTGTTCCAGCGTGTTTTTGGTGCGTTCTGGTGCATTTTTGATGCGTTTTACTGCATTCCAGTACAGTTCAGTGCAGAATAAATGCAGCATGTTCTACTTTTTTTTCTGGAACTGGAATGCACTGGAACTGACTGCACTGGTGTGAACTAAGACATTGAAAGCCATATAACCTACTTTCCATGCGTTTTTGATGCAAAAAAAAAAACGCACTGGACTGCATGTGGTGTGAACTGGCCCTTACAGCGCAATTTTCATTCAAAGTGCGACAGCACTGAAAATTGGTCTGTGAAGGAAGGGTTTGGAAGTGGTTAAAAAGCTTTCACTGGACCCAACCAATCTTAACAACCTATGCCCCATCTCTTTGCTCCCCTTTTTATCCAAACTCCTTGAACGCCTGGTCTATAACTGACTGGGCAGCCACCTTACTGAGAATAGC
Organism: Glandirana rugosa; assembly: GCA_018402905.1. Lineage (NCBI taxonomy): Eukaryota > Metazoa > Chordata > Amphibia > Anura > Ranidae > Glandirana > Glandirana rugosa. Next base: position 38,744 of record BLSH010476406.1, read on the forward strand.
CTTCTTCTGGATTTCATCCGCAACACTCCACAGAAACCGCACTTCTAAAACCAACAAACGATCTACTAACAGCCAAAACAAATGGACTCTATTCTGTATTCCTACTCTTGCACCTTTCTGCTGCCTTTGATACTGTTGACCACTCCCTCCTCCTCCAAAAACTCCATACCATTGGTTTCTGTGACTGTACTCTTCGCTGGTTCTCTTCCTACTTATCCAATCACACCTTTAGTGTTACTTACAACTCTACTTCCTCCTCTCCTCTTACTTTCTCTGTTGGGGTCCCCCAAGGTTCTGTTCTTGGGCCTCTACTATTCTCAATCTATACCTCCTCCCTGGGTCAGCTGATAGCCACCCATGGCTTCCAATACCATCTCTATGCTGATGACACCCAAATCTATCTCTCTACCCCTCAGCTCACTCCCTCAGTCTCCTCGCGTATCACTAATTTACCAACAAAAATATCAGTCTGGATGTCACACCACTTCCTCAAACTCAATCTATCCAAAACCAAACTTATAATTTTTCCTCCACCACATGCTCCTTCCCCTGATCTCTCTGTCATAATCGATGGCACGACTATCAGCCCATCACCGCATGCCAAGGTCCTAGGCGTAGTCCTATTGGTATACCATACAGTCAATAGGATATATCATGGTTGCAACCTCATCCCATCATATGTTACTATACAAATAAATTCCCCCCACAGAAAGGGACTTTGAATAGGTTAAGCAACCACTGTTTTGTGTAAAAACAATAATTTATTACATCAAAAAGATCAATGAATAAAGACAGCACATAAACAAAATTGTCAGAATAATCACATAAAAAACATTAACATTAAAAGTGTTCATGTTGGTATTGCACCAGTGTTGCCTTAGAAAGGTGTTGGTTGAGGAGGCACAGTTGGTGGGCCTCAAGAAATGCGGTTTACCCTCTGCGATGGAATGCGGTTACCCGACATATATGTTTCGAAGCCTTCACGCCCTTCTTCAGGGGTAACTGTGCAACAGATTATGGCAACCAAATATGTGTTGTAGTAGGACACTATTGGTCTTCACTGTTGGGGAGAGAAGAAGAAAAAAAAAAATATATGGAGAAAATATTGAAAATTGTGTGATTCAATATTGATATGGTAATCAATAGCCTGACACAGAAGGCCACCACCACATGAGTAAAGTAAAAATTAATTAATTACATTTCAAAGAATACCTGGTTGGTAATGATCACAGACATACCCCACATTTGTGGGTGGAGAGATGGATACTGCTGCAGATGGGCGGACGGATCTTTGTCAGTGGAGCACGTGTGGGTGCATTCAAAAATATCGGTGAAGAACCTCCAAAGGATCTAGAAAGAAAAAAAAAAGGAGGGGGGGGCAAAATGGGAAAAGGGGTGTGAATACTCAAAAACCATAAGGGATATCAAGGGTGTATAGGATTTCACAGCCCATGGCGCTATCAAATAAATTCGTATGAGTATGAAAGACTCACCATTCACAGATCCATATCCAAAAAAATAGTATATGTAGATGTCCAGAGGGAAGGGAGAGAAATGGGGTCAAGACAAGAGAGGTCAATCAATTATGTCATTTTTGGTGGGGTAGCCGAGGGGATTATGAACACCAATACTCATATAAAATTACCCAACGGTCATTACTTTAAACCAAAACACTTCTCCAAATGTACCACAATGGGAGTGGTTTACCTACTTACCTGTGCCTGTGGCGCCTTCTATGTGGGTAAAACCACACAACAATTTTATAAGAGAGCCAGTCTTATACATGCATTACGTTGCAATATTTCAGTATACACTAGGGGCCGCTACAGCCCCAATGTTCTGTTTTTGTTCGTTGGATATCTGAAGGGTGACTGCTGACCCAGAAGTGATGCCTACAACAGGATGGAGATGTGTACTCCACCATTGATGCTGTACACCTGGGGGTGGTGATGCTATAAAACGAGCCCTGCACCTGCCACCATTTGAGACAAATCTGAATGGTGGACGAACACACGTGTTGGCGTGCAATATAGGTAGGACGCTCATATCCCCCTTAATCACCTCTTCTCGAGAGAGAATAAATTCTGTTCAGCTAATCTTTCCTCATAGCTGAGCTCCTCCAGATTCCTACTTTGTTGCATATTCCTACCTTTTGTTATTCTGAAGAAATGTTTGTCTGTGTCCAGTGAATGGAGTGACTATAATTATCAATCAGCTGCTGCACTTGCACTTCTGAGGAAAGTGGTAGATACAATTTTCCTTTGGGAGTATCTCACCCAGAATGAAACTTGTGTTGCAGACAATGCCCAAAATCTGACTTGTATCTTGGTGCAGACTTCTGGGAAAATTAGTAAGGCTGGCCACACATTTATATAATTTTCTTGTACAAATTTCCTTTGGATTTACTGAAACCATATAATATGAGGTCAAACTCAAACACTTTCATTTTGTATGCAGTCAGGCAGGCCCTTGCATTATATAGTTAAAGGTAAATCTAAAGGAAGAAATTTGTATAATGAATGGACAGTTTGACCACTTCAGCTCTGGATGGTTTATCCTCCTTTATGACCAGGCCATTTTTTGCGATATAGAGCTGCGTTACTTCAACTGACAATTGTGCGGTCATGCACCGCTGTACCTAAACAATATTTTTTATTCCTTTTTCCCCCACAAATAGAGCTTTCTTTAGGTGGTATTTGATTTTTGCTCTATAAACAAAAAAGTCCGACAATTTAAAAAAAAAAAAAAAAACACTATTTTTTACTTTCTGCTATTATTATTATTATTATTATTATACAGGATTTATAAAGCACCGACAGTTTGCACAGCGCTTTACAATATTTATAAAACATATCCAATTAAAAAAATGTAAACAAATCTAAATTCTATGTCAATTTAGGCCAATATGTATTCTGCTACATATTTGTGGTGAAAAAAAATCCCAATAAGCGTATATTGATTGGTTTGCAAAAGGTATAGCGTCTACAAACTATGGGATTTTTTTATTAATTTATTTTTAACTTTATTTTTATTTTTTATACTAGTATTGGCAGCAATCAGAGACTTATAGCAGGACTGCTGATGTACTGATGACACTGGCAGTGAAGGATTTAACATCAGGGACTATCAAAGGTTAAATGTGTACCTGACCAGTGCATTACTACTGTAGGGGAGGTATTTGTACTAGGAGAAGGCATGGGCCAATGCCCCTGCTTAGCAGAGACACAGGATCCATGTCTTCTGTAGTGACAGAATGTCAATATGCCTTGTTTTCTGCCTGTGTTCCGAAGCATTGGCGGGTGCTGGCAGATATCGAGTCTGCCGTACCCGCCAATCACCTCCCAATGTGGTGAATCACAGTGGGAACTGGTCAGTGGCAGCGTATGCACGCCTGTCCACCCCAGACGCGGAAGTGCAAGGTCATGTACTAGGTACGTGATCCTGCACAGGAGAGCCGCCTTGCCACCGTATATATACAGTATACGGTTGGCAAGTGGTTAAGGCAATCACACAACCAGGCAATCACACAACCAGGAAATTGCATTTTCCACATGCTATCTTGTGTACAGAATGCCTCCAGATTGCCATATTGCATTTCATTTTACAGAAAATTACAGAGCCGTGGGTTGGAAAGGAAAGGGAATTTTTAATAGTTCAATTACAATATGACTTATATAGCAATTGTATATTTTATAGGCATGCACATGGGGTGTGCCGGCAGTGTCTTGGCACACCCTGTTAACCCCATGCGATGCAGATTCCTGCTGATGCCCAAACTAATGGCGCTACTTCAAAAATGTGGCAAAAAAATAGCATTTAAAAATTCGCTAGAAACGTGACGCTCTACCGTCACTAGATGTGTACATGGCCTTATACTGCCTTCCCCCTGGGCCAACTGTATTATGCTGTTCCTTCCTATACATGTTGACTGGCTAGCCATAGTATCGCTGTAACTCCATCAGATGCCATAGCCACAGAGCTACACAAAGCATGCCAAGGCTGGAGAGACTGAAAGACAGTTTACCCTGACTGAGTTTGTACGCTTAGAACTGATAACTAAAAGAATGGGGCAAACTGTCCCCATACTCTGCTGGCACATTATTTCTGTGTTTACAGTCCCTCACTGGGTAAACTTGTAAGATCCACTAGTTCTATGGTACACAGGAATGTGTCACTAAAAATAAGCAACATAATGGAATTTATTTACTAAAGGCAAACAGACTGTGCACTTTTCAAGTGCAGTTGCTCCATTGCTTAGTAAATGAGGGGAAGCTCTGCCGACTTCCATCACCCAATCATGTGCATTTTTTTTTCCATGCATGTGATTGGGTGTTCTTTACAAAGTGAAGCTTCTCGTTTACTAAGCTATGGAGAAACTGCTCTTGCAAAGTGCACAGTCTTATTTGCCTTGTGAATCAGTCCCTATATGTGGATGTTTTGGTGCAGCTTCCAGCAGCCCTGCTGATGGATATGCAGAAATTCTGGCTCTGAGTTTTAGGCAGGGAAATATACCATGGAATGCAGTAATAGAAGTGAAATTTGTTCACTGCTCAAACCTGTCAAGTGATGCCTACAGTAATGACAATTTTCTCTAAATGGCACCTCTGGACAATGCCTTTGGGTGGGCTATTTTTACATTCATTGCTTTCACTGCTCAGGATAATTTGTCAGACATGATATCACTGGCAAAAAGGCTATCATGCGACCCCATGTTTGCTCAGCATTTTCGCTTTTTCCTTCCCCATGACTGAGTGCGGTGCCTCTTTTTCTATTGCTCACCACAATCCCAATTTTTATTCGTTAGCGTTGGTCTCAGAGACATACCGCCTGCATTGGTCTGCTGAAATGCACTATGTTTCATAATTTTTTCCACTGAGCATGTTTTACTTTGATCTGTTCCATGTGAGGACTACCTTGGTTTTCAGCTAGAAAAGGCCTATTGTCATTTCATGTGTGCAGTTAAATAACATCTGTTTGATGATTGTAAAAGCCATTTACTCTCCTTGTGAAAGTGAAATATGTATTTTGATGCCACGCGGCACTTAAAATAATTTTTTTTCCAATAGAAAGATTATGAAGAAAATCATGTCACCTTTCACACTGCTCTGTAGCAACATTTTGCTGTGTTTCATATGTGTTCCCTGTGTGTTTCTGGTGCATTTTTGGGTTGCCTGCACCTATGAAAAATGGACATGTGACTCAAAAACGCACCAAAAATGCAAATTGTTGTGCGTTTTTACAGCGGTTTTGCGTTTTTGGTGCGGTTTTCAACACCACACCAAAGATGCAGCATGCAGGACTTTTCAAAACGCAATGCACTCACAGAGCAGTGGTGTTAAAAGTTCCATAGGATTTAAAGGGAAACATTTTTCTTGGGTTTCTCTTGCAGAGTAATAACGCAGGAAAAATGTATCAGTGTGAAAGTTGCGTTAGCCAAAAGCAAACCTGTCACCTGGAAAAGCCCAGTAAAACCTTGTACACACAATGCGAATTTCAGACGACAGAACGTCTGTTTTTTGTTGGATGCTTGTCTCATGTCGAAAGTGAAGAGCGTACTAACGGTACGAAAATGTTTGTACGGCCGAATTCAACGTCAGAAGTGACGTAATGTGTTGAATAGTTTTGTAAGTGTTTTTTCGTTTCTGAGCATGTGTAGTCGTGATCGTATGATTTTTCGTAGGAAAATCATACTAATGGTACGAAAATCGGATGTTGAGTTGCCGTACAAAAATTTTTTTATAGCCTGCACAACTAGTTTTTGTCTGCCGAAAAATCAAAATTGGCTGTCGAAAGGAGCATACTAATGGTAAGAATTTCCGATGATTGGCCGTCTAACGAAAATTCCCGTCCGAAATTCGCACCGTGTGTACGGACCTTAAGTTGGACTGGTAATCAATTACATTTCTTAAAATGTGTCTCCAATGCACTATAGGAGCACCCTGAACCTGAATTGTATTGAATATACAAAAACATACTTTTCTATAATTCAGAATGCAAGCCTAACAAATCCCAGATGTACTACAGTTTTTTTTTTAACAGCTCAGGTGCTTGTGTGTGCTTTTTTAGCTGAGTTCTATGGAAGACAGTAATATTATTTCTAACAGCTGCTGTCACAGGCTGTTTTTTCTCTTGTCAGGTAGAGCTGGTCATGTGTGGTATATATCAATAAAGTAAGGTGAAAGGTGCTTTCTTATAATTGGAAAGTGTGACATGCAAATATGTGACCAAGGTGATGATCAATGAAATCAGGGGCTGAAATCAATGAGACCATAGCAGACAAGTGGGTAAATCTTGTGTCTTTATTGCAACTGTTTAAGGGCCGGTTCACACTGCTGCGAACACTACTGCGAATTTAAGCTGTTGCAATAGCTTAAATTCGCAAGTCATCGCCAATAACATAGTGTTCTATCAGGGCCGTTCACATAGATGCGTTGCAAATCTAATCTGTGAAAAAAAGTGTCCTGTGCGAGTTTGATCCGTGTGCGATGCTGTGCATTGCGAATTTAACTCTATAAGATACAAGAACACATGTACAAATCGCACTTGTCACAAAAACCCCCGCACTGACAAATGCGCACCGCAATCCGATTAAATTTGCGATAAATTCGCACCAGAGCAGTGTGAACCGAGCCTTATGCTTCAACTAAAAAAATAGTATTTTAGCCTTCTGAAGATGTATTGGTAAAACAGCTGGGTAATGCAACTTGAAAGTTGTTGTTTTAACTAAAGATAAATGTAGGCAATTATTTATGATATATCCCTCACAATATGTTTATTTTTCAGATCTTTTCTTACCATCCTTTGTATGATCTAAAATTTGTTGGTTCAGCAAGTGTTCAGTAAGCTTGTACAGAGATGCTGTGATTAGTTTTGTGGTTCCTATGGCATTCAGTCAACATTCATGTAACAGATTGCTGTATAATAACACCTGTGAATACATTAGGCCAAGAGTATGTGAGATATGACTTGGTTCCAGGCTGGCAGTTGTTTATAGAGACATTGAATAACACATTGAACTGCAGAGGATATATGCATTACAGATGGTGTTCCATAGGTTTTAATTGGACCTATTAAATATAATATAATATAGCATGTGATGATTAGCTGCATGCAAATCTCTGTTCTTTTTAAAGACATGCAGGAAGTGTTTTATATCACCTGATTTATAAACATACTCTATTGTAAAACTATTATATTCACAGATTTTTGCAAAGGTAACAAAGCAAATCATGAAAATAAATGCACACAGAAAGACACCAATTTAGATCATTTAGAAGATTTTTCTGCACACTTAGCCTTGGTTACCATTGCAACGCATTTTGGCTGTCAGAAAAAATGCACCTTTATGCATTCTTGGCACATTAAAGTGCTTTCTTATGCTTCATTTTCTGTCATTCCCGTAGTGGTTAATGGGGTCTTCTTGCACATGGAAATAAAAAGCATACTATATCATTTTTTCACATAAGTATTGGACATCATTGTGCCGCTTTGATAATGTGCTTTGTTGTGGCGCAGCAACTTTTACCTTTTATGACATAAGAGATTCACATATATCACCCCCTTTTGCAAGCAGCCTAGAAAGTGCTAAACTAGCATGGACATAATTTTCTATAAGGTATCAGAATAACTTCTGATCTTGTAAACTTCTAGAAACAGTTTTTTTGGAAAGTACAAAAATTCTGTTTTCATCTGCCATTGTGAAACAGTTTGAATGGAATTGGAAGGCAGAGTTTAGTTTTTGATTCAAATGTTTGGTAAACACAATGTGGGGAATTAACAAAGCAGTTATTCCTGCATCTTTTCAGTCAAAAGGGACAAAATGCTCCACGTTCTGTGTCTCAGAGAGTTTAGCAGGTGCTGCATGCTCCAGATCCCTTTGCCTGCCTTCCCACTCACCTGAGGTCAGGAGGTAGCAGGAAGGCTGTTACCTCTGCAGACTCTGCTTGTGCAGTGTGTTCACTGGCTGGGTTTGGGTGTGTTCGGAACCGAATGTGCCCAAGCCCGTCACCAAGTGAACCCTGCTCTAATCACAGGCAGTGAGACATTTGCCCGATGCGCGGGTGCAGCAATCAGGGAATGTCTCACTGCCTGTGTTAAGCGCAGGGTTCACTTCCTGGCGGGCTCAGGCACTTTCGGTTCCAAACACACCCGAGCCCATCCCTGTAGATCACTGCATGGGCAGAGAGGCATGTGAGTTGTCTATAGAGTTCACATCTATACACAAGGTCTGATCCCATGGGGATCTGCAGCAGGTCCCTACATTGAAAACGACTGCAAACACTATATAACTGCCTTTGTCTAGTTAGAAGACAAAGGTTGTTCTAACGGGATGCGCTGGTGCATTCTCCTACTTTTGCCACTCATGTGCGGCACCAAGCCTGCGCATGAGCGCAATCTGTGGTGGACACAGCAGATTACAGATTGGTGTACCAGACCGGAGTGATGTGTTCGCTTTGAAAAATCACACCATTCACATGAAAAGTAGTAAACAATGGCTTCCATTCATGATGTCATTGCTTACTACTTTGTGTACTACTGTGAACTTTGTGATTGGTCACAGTGATCACGTGATTGGTCACAGTGATCACAATGATCACGTGATTGGTCACTGTGATTGATCACTGCTGCCCTGTACCATGTGATAGCTGTGGCCAAATCACAGCTTTCATGATAGTAAAAGATGGATGCCAAACACAGTGTAAATTGGGGGGTCAGCAACCTGTCGATCGCAATCTATCTGTCGATGTCAGCCATCTGACAGGTAGATCGCGACCCAACATGCAGCCAGCTTCTGACCACGACTGCCACTGACGCAATGTACAAAAGCAGAGCCAAACTAATGTCCTGCTTTTAAAGATGCACAGCAGTGCACTCAGATCACCCCCAAAACACTGTGCTCCTACACCTGACACTATTTTAGAAAGCATACATCCACTTCTGTTGGGTGGTGATTTCCACCCAACAAATGATTTCTAGTCCTGGCCTCTGACTTGCTGTCATTCAGAGAGTGGGATGCAGGAGAAGAAGAGAGAGTGGTGCCAGCACCGTGAGGGAAGCATGAATGCAAGTAAGCAAATACAAAAGCAGCACATGCTGGCTGGCAGATCATCACTTTTGACAGTGTAACATTGTGTTACAGTGACAGTGTGAGGGGTTTTGTGATGGGGGGCAGTAAAGGGGTTAATTAATAATGACATGATCCGCTTGCCGACTAGCTGCGGCAGGTTGGCATGGCTGCGCAAATCGCCGTCATTGTACGTCGGGTGCGTACATGGAGATTTGTGGGCGCGCATGCCCACTCGCAAGCGGGGGAGCCAACCAGCGGGTCCTGCGGACTCTATGTCCGCTGGCCATCAGCGGTCGCTCCAGAGACAGAGAGACGATCGGGGATCTGCCAGTGTAAACAAAGCAGATCCCCGTTCTGTCAGGGGAGTAGAGTGAGATCGTCTGTTCGCAGTGATCGGGAACAGAGTTCTCTCTCCTCCTCCAGGCAGCCCAGCCCCCATAAAGTTAGAAACACCTCCCAGGGAACACACTTAACCCTTTGATCACTACTAGTGTTAACCCCTTCCCTGCCAGTGACATTTATACAGTAATCAGTGCATTTTTATCGCACTGATTGCTGTATATATGTCACTGGTCCCAAAAAAGTGCCAAAAGTGTCCGATCTGTCTGACGCAATGTCGCAGTCCCGCTAAAAAACGCAGATCATCGCCATTACTAGTAAAAAATAATAAAAATGCCATAAATCTATTTCCTATTTTGTAGACACGATAACATCTGCGCAAACCAATCAATATACACTAAATGTGATTTTTCTTACCAAAAATATGTAGAAGAATAGATATTCTTCTAGAAGAAAAAAAAAGTGATGAAAGGTGAACTTACCCTTTAAGTGGTTAAAGACATATAGAATTATCCGCACTAGCTATAATGCAATTTCATATAAAAGCAGCTAGAATTAATTTGTTGATTACAAATAAAAAACTGAAAATAATAATATGCAGCGCTAATCAGAGATTATATAAAACATATAAAGTCCATATATATATATATATATATATATATAGTGACAGCAGGCATGTAAAGACACCTGGTTGCGTGCAGGATGCCAGGTACATCTGCCCAAGATTCAAAGTGTATACAGAGTTATACCACTAGGGGGAGTGCTTAGTCTTGCAGGGGAAGAGGTAATGAGTCCAGCTGGGTTGAGCTGGCTCATTAAGACTTCTACATAAACTCCCAGCAAGGATAGGTGAGTGCTCCAACCTAGAACCAGCCCTGTGAGCATAGACTGGGGAGTGTAACATCCTGTACACGGTAAGGCCTGTGTGGCTATGTATCCTGCAGTGAGAGATAGGAGCTTTGTACAGCAGTTGGCTGTACCCAGCTGACAGACAGGAAAACCTATTGTGCAGTCAGTGGCCAAGTGGCCTAGGATTTATTTTGTTATTTGTTTTTGTTTTGCTGTTTTTCACATTGTAACTAGTGAGAATAAACTACCTTTTTGTTTTCACCTGAAACTGCTGTCTCGCTGTGCCTAAAATTGTGTAGTGAACCCTTCCAGGGGGTCAAACACACCCGCTGCCGAGCTAACCCCCTTAATATATATATATATATATATGTATATGGTAATGGAGAGACAGATGAAAGCCCCACACTAGCTTCAGTGAGGTGAATGGTACAAACAACACAACAGTGTTTCCAGCAAGTGTCCTTACCAGAGGGGTTGGACCCTCAAGTTATAGAGTGGTCATATAAGCATGTGATACAGGTACAACTTCAACTTAACATGGGACATTTGGGGAAGTCGGCTCACATCAAAAATCTATGGGCAGTTATGCAGGCTTCAAAGTCAAGGAGGACTCAAGCAAATGGTGTCGTGACCATATATGCTATCCTTGGATTTTGGGCCCCTCTACGCATCTAGGCTGTGAAAAAGACTCACACATGTAGTATCCCTATACTCGGGAGGCATAGCAGAATGGGTTTTGGGGTGTAATTGTATGTATGTCTATGCTGTGTGTGATAAATAACTCTTTTAGGGCCCCAAGAAATTAGATCTGCAGTCCATACATCTGGATTGATCAATTTTCATATGTATATTCAGTACCATTGTTTGTAGACTCTATAACTTTCAAACAGGCTAAATATTATACACTCATTTGGGTTATCTCTACCAAAGAAATGCAGCAGATACATTTTGGCCTGAATTTATGAAGAAAAAATATTTGGAAATTTTTACAACCAAAAATAAGGAAAACTTGTTTTTTTTTCAAAATTTATATTGAATTACATTTTGATAAAAAAAAATAATTTGGGTACAATGCTGCATGCCTGAGTAATTGTCATTCAAAGTGTGGCAGGGCTGAAAACTGGCCTGGGCAGGAAGGGGGTGAAAGTGTCCGGTATTAGGGTGGTTAATATGGTGCAGACCTTGCGTCAGTGTCTATTTCACCTTGAAATTAAAACTGTCGCAGGGAGCACAGATAGGTCTAAACTGGTCAATCTGCTCTGGTAATGTGGCGTCACTCAACGCTAATTTCCTGCACCATTATTATTTTTTTTCCCCCTGGTACAAGTAAATATGAATGTATACAAAAGTAATTCAGAAGTAGGTCAGACATATTTCAAACCCAAGTTATTTTCTGGTCTCTTTCCTGTTGTCATGCAGCAAAGCTTATTGATGCATGAAATCCATAGTAGAAATCCCATTTTTTCCTAAGGGGCTAGCTCACATCTACGTGTTGCAGCTTAGTGTGAAGCTGGAAATGATGACTTTATGGGTCCTTTAATGCCTAAATGTGTGCTACAACTTGCAGTGTTTGATTTGCTTCTGAATCTGATGCCAGTGTATATTATGGCTCTATTCATGCCTCTTTTTTTGTGTTGCAGTTGCTGAATGTTTTCTACATGTTCTACTATTCATTCTTGTAGACCCTTGTTTTAAACCTACAAATATACTATGAATATTTGGTAATATAAGATTGTGTGAATAAAGCGTAACTAAACCCTACTATCCTTTACAGCAAAGGAAGCTGCCATCTTAGTTTCTATTTGACCTGCAGTTGCCATGCTCTGATGCGCATGTGATCAATTATGACACCAGCAGTGGCGGCCTGTCCATAGAGGGCGCACGGGCGCTGCCCCCACTGTCCATGTATCCAGGACCCTGATCTACATATCGGCACTGGACTATGGATTCCAATGGGGGGGGGGGGGGCATTTATTTTTGAAGCACGTGATTAGAGCCAGAGACTCTAATAGGCTTCAAAAAAGGGTGGGCTTGGGGCACAGAGAGTGCGGCCTGATCCCACCCAATTGTGTGACGATAGCAAATTAATTTTTGCTATTTTCACATTAAAGTTTCTCCCCGCTAATCAGGAGGCAAGTCGTGAGACCTGTTTCCTGATTGGCCAAAGCGACAGGTGATCCTATTGGATGCCTAGCACCTAGCACTCTACCACGCAGAGGAGACACACACTGGAAAAACTGACACCTCCACCGCCCCTGCTGCCTGCACTCTGGAGGACACAGGAGGCGAGGACACCACAGCCTGCCTCATGATCCGTTAAGTGCCGAACATTCTGCTCAGAGGGTTGCTCTTTCAGAGTGCCGCGAGACCCCGGCTGTCCATGGTGCAGGAGGGGGGAGGTGCTGGTTCTTTGCCGCCCCCCCAAAGGAAAAGCCCACCAGCCACCACTGGACACCAGCCATTTGATGGTTTGACAGTTCAGTTGGGTGCATAAGCAAATTGACTGTTATCAATCACAGCATGCATTTTAATTTAAGTGTTTTGAGGAACAGTTAAATCAATTAGATTTAGTTTCACTTTATGAGACAGTTACTGAGAATGAGATCAGTATGGAACCCTTCCAGTTTTATGCTCGTGGGTTTACTGAAACATTATTTTTGATGTGTGGCTACCCTAAGTGAAAGAATAGTGATTTTCAGGTCTATGGTTATGGTTAATCGTTGATTAGATATTACATAATGCTATGCCAACACTGATTAATTTGGATCACGCATATGATATTTTATGATTAAGGGGTGTAATAGCATTGCTAGGTCTCATTTAATTTAATTTGACTTGATTTAATTGTACCAGTGTGTGGCACAAGCTTGTGACATAAAGTTTGGGAGTTATGTGTGTATTTGTATATATGTAAAAAAAAATTCTACTGTCCTAAATGTATACTAAGTTATTAACCTTGTAGTGTGCTTGCATCCAGTCTTTTATCTTTATATTATTGCATAAATGGTGATATTTCCTTGAAAGTTTTTTTTTTTCGCTACAGACTGTTTTAATTACATATTAGAAAATGCTCTCTCCGTGCTTGCGTTTATAGGAGTATGAAGTATTGTATACAGGTTGGGTGGGAAACTGGACCAATGAGCACATTGCTTCTAATTCCAGAAGCACACAGGCGTTTGTCTAAATCTGTTTATTCATATTTCATAATAGTTCAATCATTTTCTTTAATATACTGTCACAGATAATGCAAATGAGCCTAATGTTTTCTACTGGAAGAAAATACAAAATCTAGCCTAAATTGACTTAAAAGTACAAATCGAAAAAGTTTTGCCTTAAAGTATATGTAAACACTCAATGAAAGGCAAAACATTTGTGTATACATGTAAAAAAAAGTATTACAAATACCTTTTTTCTCCCTTTTTTTTATAAGTGGTCACATTCTTCAGCTGCATAAGGAACTCGGAGGGCCAGGGGAGAGGAAACAACAGCACATTGGTCTTCCCATGCCCAGTGAATGGCTGTGCGGGGGGGGGGGGGGGGGAGTGTGAGCAGAAGTCTGATCACTGAGTTCCCAGCACAGCCAGAACCCTGACCACACTGAACTATCATGCCTAGTGTGGTCAGTTTTAACAGGAAAGCAGAGAGACTGGCAGGAACACCAGGGATTTTACACAAAGGATGCAATATAAAGAGAACAGACAACTTTTTCATACACGTACATGGTACAGCAGGCACATATCGGGAATATGAAAAGTTGGGTTAACGTATTCTTTAAATATGATATTCTGTCAGAACGTAGTACACGCAAGAAAACCACCAATCCATCCAGTTTTACCCAATAAATACTCCATTCTCACTTGTATCTATAATTTAGTTTTCATTAGCTGAATAAATTCCCTGGTATGCCTAATTTAATTAATTAGATTGATAGGATGATGGACACTTTAACGCCTTCCTTACCGGCGTATAGTAATAATATGCCAGCAAGGTGCACTCCCCATCCTGGGTGGACATCATATGATGTCCTCCCGTTTTTGCCACGATGGCCCATCCCTTATCGGGGTAAAAAGCCAATGCATTTTGCTCTTTACCATGTGTCCTATCAAAGCCGGTCATTTCCTATGTAACTGTATTCCCCTGTGCACACCCTCGGACAAAGCCCGACCCTGATCAGGGTAAAGAGCCAATGAAATTGGCTCTTTACCACGTGACCGGCTGTGTCCAATCACAGCCAGTCACAAATGTTAGCAAAGTGCCGGTAACTTGCTGTTACCAGGCACTTCTCCTCACACACCGTTCCAGTGTGAGGAGAAGAGCTGCAAAACTGAGTTAGAGCTACTGTGGGATTACTGTGCCAGATTGCCCCCTGAATAAAAGAGGGACCTGTCTGAGCTCATCAGAATACCTATCTGTGAGCTCATCTGGAGTACCTGTCTCCCCATCTGGGGTACTTGTCACCAAATAGAGTACCTGTCACCCCATGTGGGGTAACTGTCACCGATTAGAGTACCCGTCACCCCATCTGAAGTACCTGTCACCAGAGTACCTGTCACCAATCAAGAGTACCTGTCACCAATCAGAGTACCTGTCACCCCATCTGGGGTACCTGTCACCAATCAGAGTATATGTCACCCCATATGGGGTACCTGTCACCAATCAGAGTACCCGTCACCCCATCTGAAGTACCTGTCACTAGAGTACCTGTCACCAATCAAGAGTACCTGTCACCAAAGTACCTGTCACCCCATCTGGGATATCTGTCACCAATTAGAGTAACTGTCACCCCATCTGAAGTACCTGTCACCAAAGTACCTGTCACCAGAGTACCTGTCACCAAAGTACCTGTCACCAGAGTACCTGTCGCCAACCAGAGTACCTGTCACCAGAATACCTGTCGCCAACCAGAGTACCTTTCACCAATCAAGAGTACCTGTAACCAGAGTACCTGTCACCAAAGTACCTGTCACCAATCAGAGTACCCGTCACCCCATCTGGAGTACCTGTCACCCCATCTGCGGTATCTGTCACCAATCAGAGTAACCGTCACCCCATCTGAAGTACCTGTCACCAATCAGAGTACCTTTCACCAGTCAGAGTGCCTGTCACCAAAGTACCTGTCACCAGAGTACCTGTCACCAAAGTTCCTGTCACCAGAGTACCTGTCGCCAACCAGAGTACCTTTCACCAATCAAGAGTACCTGTCACCAAAGTACCTGTCACCAATCAGAGTACCTGTCACCAGAGTACCTGCAACCAGAGTACCTTTCACCAATCAAGAGTACCTGTCACCAATCAGAGTACCTGTCACCAATCAGAGTACCTGTCACCAGAGTACCTTTTACCAGAATGCCTGTCACCAGAGTACCTGTCACCAATCAGTACCTGTCACTAGAGTACCTGTCACCAATCAGAGTACTAGTCACTAGAGTACCTGTCACTAGAGTACCTATCACCAACCAGAGTACTGGTCACCAGAGTGCCTGTCATCAGAGTACCTGTCACCAATCAGTACCTGTCACCAATCAGTACCTGTCACCAGAGTACCTGTCACCAGAGTACCTGTCACCAATCAGAGTACTTGTCACTAGTCCAAGTACCTGTCACCAGAGTACCTGTCATCATGTCCAGAAAGAGATTATACACTACAGAAGAGGCATATCAGATGCTGAGCCTGACTGATGAGAGCAGCGGGCAGCTCTCACCACCCAGTCACAGTTCTGATTCCGGTTCTGGTTCCGAATACGTGCCCGCTGAAGACAGTACATCTTCATCCAAATTAGAGGAGGAAGCAGTCCGTCCTAAAAGAAGATGGACTGAAGACCAGGCAGCAACCAGCAGTGCCAGACACCCCAATGGCCAATCGGCAAATGCCAACAATGCTAGATCCCAGGAGGGAATGCCCAGTACAAGCGCTGGCATTTCGCGCCAAAGAATTAGGGCCCAAACCCAGCTCCCGGAGGCCTTGGCAAACCCATTGTGGTTGCCTTCTACCACAGGGTCAGCCACAATCCCCCCTTTCACAGGACAGCCAGGTGTTCAAGTCAACACAGATGGCTTCTCCGAAATAGATTTTTTAAATTTATTTTTCTCTGACGAGTTGGTCCAAAACATCGTGGACCAAACCAATCTTTTTGCTCGTCAATTTATAGTAAACCAACCCAACTCAAGTTTTATGCCCACCCCTGCGAATGGAGACCCGTAACCGTGGAGAAGTTTAAATTGTTTTTAGGCCTAACACTCAACATGGGGCTTACAAAAAAGAACGAATTGCACATATATTGGTCTACCCACCCCATCCACCACATGCCAGTTTTTTCAAGTGACCAGGTCCCGCTATGAATTTATAATGCGCTTCCTGCATTTTCGTGACAACACGCAGTGCCCTCCCCCCCCCCCAAAATCATCCCGACTTTGACAAGTTATTTAAAATTCGCCCCTTATTGATTATTTCTCCAAAAGGTTTTCCAAGCTTTACATCCCTGACAAAATCATCTCTGTGGACGAATCCCTGGTCCATTTCACAGGCCGGTTGGGAATCAAACAGTATATCCCAAGTAAGAGGGCCAGATACGGTTTGAAGCTCAACAAGCATTGTGAAAGCTCCACTGGTTATGTCTATGCCTTTCGTGTGTGCGAAGGCAAAGATTCCCAGCTCCAGCCCCCTGAGTGTCCACCATACATGGGAACAAGCGGGAAAATTGTCTGGCAGTTGGCATTCCCACTCTTCCAAAAGGGTATCACATTTATATGGACAACTACTACACTAGTTTGCCCCTTTTATGCCACCTTTACATAAATAAAAATTTTGGCCTGTGGTACAGTAAGGAAAAATAGGAAGGGCTTCCCACAGCATCTTGTCACCACAAGGCTACAAAGGGGGGAATCGGAAAGCCTGAGGAACGAGGAAGTGTTGGCCATGAAGTGGAGGGATAAGAAGGACGTATACGTCATGTCAACCATCCATGATGACACCTCGGTGGAAGTTTTCAGAAGATGCGGACCAGTTTGAAAGCCTTGCTGTATCAATGAATACAATAAATTCATGGGGAGGTGGATTTAAATGATCAGATGTTGCAGCCCTACCTATCCACAAGAAAGTCCCTCTTCTAGTATAAAAAAGTTGCTATTTACCTCTTTCATTTGGCCATGTACAACGCATTTATCACTTATCAAAAATCAACCCAACACCTTCTTAAAATGTATTGAAGATGTCATCACTGCCCTGCTACATCCACAAGGATCCCCCCCAGAAAGCCTTCGCTCCGATTGTGTCAGCAGACTGCATGAGCGTAATTTTTCTAAAAATATTCCACCATTGGCAAACGGAAGACGACGCCAAAAAAAAATGTCGGGTGTGCAGCAAAAGAGGAGTTAGGAGAGACACTAGTTTCCATTGTCCCCAATGTCCCTCCCAACCTGGCCTTTGCAACGGAGAATGCTTCCAATGCTATCATACCCTAAATTATTAGCCCATATTTCAAGTAGACTGCCATTTCCCCATTTTCAAATTCCTGTGCTGATTAGTTCCCCGATGCCTCAACCAACCATACCAATGCACTCCTGCGCTCAAGGGACCTTAGACCAAGGATAGTGGTTCAGCAGGGGCTCCTCATAAGATGATAGCCACACTGAGATAATGGTAGATCACACATATATAGGTCTTGCTACCCTCTTCCGGATCATGTGTATCCAGACACACTGGAGCAAAGAAAAACAAACAAGAGAGGCGCACCGACCTTGTGCCGTACCATTAAAAAGTTTAATAATTAAAATAGATAAAATCCATATACTCACAAGCGGAGCTGGTATTAAAACCTTTTGAAATACAACAGTACATCCAATGGGGACGATGGTAGAGCCTCGGCAGAGGACCTGGATGTTCACCATAGGACAAGGCTCGTCCTATGCCTTGTCCTATGTCCTTCTGCCTGCACTGACCCAGGACTTTTTATGGACCATGTGCAGGCTACCTGAACCAGTACTTTGGCTGTACTGACCATATCTCTGCCTGCTGCCTGTACTATGGACAGTATTCCTGCCTGCTGCATGGACAATCCTTTCACTGCTGCCGACCACATCCCTGCCTGCTACCTGGACCAATGCTTTGGCTGTGCTGCTAATATCTCTACCTGTACTGACTATGGACAGTATTTCTGCCTGTTGTCTGTTTTGCTGTCTCTGTCCATGTTCCTGCCTGCTGCCTGGACCGATGCTCTCCTCTGTGGGCCCCTGCACTACTAAACCACAGGTAAACTTTTCTTTACCCTTTGCTCAGCAGAATGTATTTTGGTTTGTAATTGGTATTACAGTACATGCTATTTGTTAGAAATGCGAAGGGCTTTCAACAATGTAAGAGGTTGGCAGGAATTTATGTGTGTAATTTATGTCCCTAGAACACCTGGAGGTGCTATTTGGATGTTGGGCCTTTGTATGCGGCTAATCTGTGTAATAGTCTCACACATGTGGTATCGCCATACTCAGGAGGAGTAGCAGAAAGTATTTTGTGGTGTCATTTTTGCTATGTACATGCTATGTGTTGGAAATATCTTATAAATGGACTGCTTTGTGTAAAAAAAATGTGTTTTCATTTTTTTCCCACATTTTCCAAAAACGTCTGGAAAAAAATGACATGTTCAAAAGACTCATTATGCCTCATAGATTATACGTTGGAATTAGAGTTGAGCGAACCTCTGGAAGTTCGGGTTCTGCTGGTCTGTCCGAACTTCGGGACAAAGTCCGGGTCCGGGTCCGGACGGAACCCGAACGATCGCACGAACAACGAACCCCATTGAAATCAATGGGGACCCAAACTTTTAGGCACAAAAAGGCAGGCCTGGGCCTGGGCCTGAAACAGGGCTTCAAGCCTGTCTGGTCGTCTTGGGCTTGAAGGTCTCCAAGCGAGTTGAGATTAAGGTTGCATATTAGATACTCCGTATTACTCAGAAAACTTGTACAGTAAAAAAAGGTCTGCAAAAACCTTTTACACCCTTTTTTTACTTTTGTGTAAAAAAAATGTGTTTCGTCAGGTAAATATTCTATAAAGGTTGTGTATCGTACATGTATCGTTTTTACTGTGGTGTTTTATGAAAGACGATGAGGAGGA
>BLSH010476406.1:64821-91606 GCA_018402905.1 Glandirana rugosa
GGGTTTTTTTTTTTTTTTTTCAAAATTTTCGCTACTTTTTTGCTTATATTGAAAAAAATAAAAACCCAGCAGTGATTATATACCACCAAAATAAAGTTCTATTTGTGAGAAAAAAATTATAAAAAATTTGTTTGGATACATTGAGTAATTGAGTAATTGTCATTTAAAGTGTGAGAGCGCTGAAAGCTGAAAATTGGTCTGGGAAGGGGGGGGGGGGGGTGTTAAGTGTCCTGTATTGAAGTGGTTAAAGGTATCTGTCTTTTATCTATCCTTTTTATGCAGTATTTTTTTCCATTAGTAACAGTGGACATAGACAAATAGTCAAACATTTACTTGACCTTGCATTGCATACATAACAGGAAACCATCGTAACCTAGTTAGTACACACAAGCCTTCTACAAAAGAAACAAGTAACTAATAATACTACGAGGAAGATGTTTCCTATATCCAAACATGTTATTGTGGGTGCAAAATTGTAAACAGAAGATAAAGGAGCTGTAGGTTTAAAAAGGGAGGGAAATGGAGAAGGGTTGGGTAGGATTGAGTGCCTAGCTTAGTTGAGTCTAAAGAAGCTCAAGAGATTGAGATGCTTGATATTATACTTCCATCAGAAGACCGTCAAAATCTGGTAAAAAGAGTGAGACCCACGAATACCAAGCCTTTTTCAGCATTGTGTCTGTAAGTTTATCTTTCAGTTTCTCATTAGAAGAGGTCCAGTGATTATATTTTATTACAAATATATCACCTTTTTAAAAACATTATACAGTATATATGAAGCATGCATTTGCAGTGTCTGAAATGTTTTTTAACTCAGCTAATCCAATATTTTACAGCATCTGCCATTGTAATGCCCCCCACCTTCCAATTAAGTATGTGCCAAGTGATTCCTTGTCACATTAAAGTGAAACTCAACCCATCGATTTAACGGTTTCAAAAAACTTTTGCATTCCCGGCATACGGGAATGCCAACTATCACATTTGCTTTTGCTCTCAACCTTAACTGATCACATGTGCAGCACCATGGCAGTTGTAGATCAAACAGAGGCTAAGATGGTAGCTTCCTTGGCTTGAAAAGATAGGAGGAGTTCCGCTTGAAAGTAGAACTTTAGTCAGAAAATTAAGTCCTGCTAGATCACTTCATGCTGGCCTCTTTTGAATGTAAAACATTGAAAATAAGTGCCTATACTCTGTAAAATGCAGTAAAACACTGTCTCACCCTCATCTGCACATGCTCAGTTTGTAGAGACCGATCTGCTGACAGCCTTGCAGTGGAATAAAACCCTCCTATGCCATGGTGCCGCACATGTGATCAGTTATGACACCAGCCATTTGATGGTTTGACAGTTTGGTTGAGGACACAAGCAAATGTGACAGTTAGCATTTCTCGCATTCCAGGAATGTAACTGTTCTTTGAAACCATTAAATTGATGGGTTTAGTTCCACTTTATGATTTACTGCTGTTCAGGGGCTCTGGGCTTCAGCAAAATAGCAGCCTCCAGCAAGAAGTAACAGATGCAATGCTGGAGGCAATTTACATACTAATTTTGGGAGCATAATTGAATGAAATGAATGAATGTGGAATGTACGTTCCTTGCTAAAGAACATATTTTTTTTTCATCAAGTACTTGTAAAGTTCCACATCAAATTAAAAATATTATTTCAGATTGTTCCCACCCTCCCCCCTTTTAACGGCACCATAATCAATTTGGAGGCTTTACCTGCTGCTTGCCAGAAGGAAAGACTCATGAAACCTCCAAAGTGGACAGGCATTACTTCCAAGAGCTGTCTCCAGGACCCTGTATGAAACATGCATAGGAGCTCTAGTAACTAGGTCAGGCTGTCAAAATGTATGCTTTTTGCTTTGTAATTTACA
Source organism: Glandirana rugosa (assembly GCA_018402905.1). NCBI lineage: Eukaryota > Metazoa > Chordata > Amphibia > Anura > Ranidae > Glandirana > Glandirana rugosa. The sequence goes on from BLSH010476406.1 coordinate 66,695, forward strand.
TGCAGTATATATAAAATCATGTTCTGTTATTTATGATAGCTGTACTTATAAATGCTTTTTTTGTAATTAATACATAGCTGACTAATGTTTTGCTTGGCGGTATATAGAGATTTCAATATTTCCTCTCTTATAGGGAATGTTCAGACATTACACACATTTAACTACAGTCTTCCCTGTCCCCATTTAGCGCATGTCCCAGCTTTATTTTTCCTTTATCTTGTTCATATAGTAAGAAACCACTTTTGAAGCTCCCTGTGATGTCATCACAAGGCTTGTAAAATTCTTGCAGGGGCAGCTCTGTGGTCTCTTATTGACATACTTTCCCCACTTCCCAAAATACATTTCCCATAAACGCTTTCCCTATACGAAATTAGGTTGATTTACATGTGCAAAAAAAAATTCACTTTGCAAAACAATTTTCCCTTGGCTTAGTGAACATTTTGAAAATTCACTTTGCAAAGAAAACCTAATTTGCCAAAGCCAAGGGACTTTTCTTCATGTTTACAACTGTGTTAAGATTCATTTGCGCTTAAACAGGTACATACCTGTAACTTTCTCTATAGTTATCACAGAGAATACACAGTGAAGATAAGAGATGGGATATTTAGTTCATACCTTACTTATCACAGTTTATTAAACACCTCTCTAGGAAATTATTACTATGAAAAGGGTTAGCATAATGTATCGCCCATTTTTCATAGATGTTTTAACGTACACCTTAACCTTTTCACTAGTGGTGCACCGAATGGAAATTTTGGTGCCGAAACTGAAAATGCACTAAGCCGAAAATGCACTAAGCCGAAAACCGAAACTGAAACCGAAAATATCAGTTTTTAAAATATATTTATATTTTTATATACAATTGTCATATGCAGCCTACCTGTGCCTGGGCACTGACAGATGGCACTGATTGGCACTGATAGGTGGCACTGGTTGGCACTGACAGGTGGCACTGGATGGTACTAGCAGATGGCATTGGCATGTGGCATTGATTGGCACTGACAGACAGCACTGGATGGTGCTGGCAGGTGGCACTGGTTGGCACTGGATTGTACTGGCAGGTGGCACTGATTGGCACTGACAGGTGGCACTGGATGGTACTGGCAGATGGCACTGATTGGCACTGATAGGTGGCCCTGGATGGTACTGGCAGGTGGCACTGGCATGTGGCACTGGTTGGCACTGACAGGCGGCACTGGATGGTACTGGCATGTGGCACTGGTTGGCACTGACAGGTCGCCCTGGATGGTACTGGCAGGTGGCACTGGCATGTGGCACTGGTTGGCACTGACAGGCAGCACTGGATGGTACAGGCTGGCACTGGCAGAAGAGATGAGTAGATTCACAATGCACAGAGCGCGCCGCTTGTACGAGCCGCTCTGTGCATGAAACTGTGAGCTAATTACACTTGAATGCAGAGAGAACTGTCAGATTTTCACTGAGATCTGAGGTGGGCAGGACTGAACAACTAACACCCGCATCCCGCCCACCTCCCGACATCAACTTGAAGATCTGACAGCTCTCTCTGTATTCTCTGCATTCCAGTGTAATTAGCTCACAGTTTCACGCACAGAGTGGCTCGTACAAGCAGCGCGCTCTGTGCATTGTGAATCTACTCATCTCCCACATCCATAGTGGGGTATGTGATGCACACATACCCTGCAATGGACAGTACCGCCCCCTTTTCGGTATTGGCCCGTTATTTTGTTTCGGCCGACACCGAAAACACTGATTTTGGCCGAAAATGCCGATAATTTTCAGCTGCCAATATTTCAATGCATCCCTACTTTTCACATTTTAGCATTTTTTTGCACACATTTATAAAATCATTTTATGCCTAAGGATTACATTAAACCCAAAATATTATATATTTTCTGAAAGCAGACACCCTAGCCTAGAGAGTAAAATAGAGGTTTTTCCAATTTTTTTATGTCACACAATATTAGTGCAATGGTTTAGGTAAAGCAAAATTTCAGTAAAAATTCGAAGAGGGCACAGAAACGCAATAAATTGCCCAATTATTTGGTATAATATAAAGATAAATTTGCCTTGAGTATATAGACACCCAAAATGCCAAGCCTTAAAATTGCGTGCCCCATGAAATGGCGATAAACTTCTGTATGCACAGTTTTTATAGGAGATTCTTTAAAAGCCCCCCTACAGGTCATCAGTTTACAGTTACCCATGAATAATGGGCCTAGAATTATTGCTCTCACTCCAGCATACATGGTGATATGTAAAATGTATAACGTAATTTACATGTTTGCTTGTAGGTGCCCCTGACATGTGCATTTATGTTTGTACATTTGTCTGGGACGGGGGCTCAAACATTTTTTTTTGGGTGGGGGGATTTTAGGTTCTTTAGTGTGACTTTAATTTTTAAGACTTTTTTCATAAAACTTTGAAAACTTTGATTTGAATAAAATTCATTTTTATGGATTCACGCTATGAGGAACATTTCTTTCCATCCAGCCATATGTGAGTGTACCCACTGACCAGACCTACCGTGGAGGAGGAGAGACCAGAGACGACTCTGCTTGAATGCTCTTTACCCCTACAGGGGTACATCTTTCTGGTGAGTGTGGAACCGAGAGGTCAGCGCGTGTGGAATTCACCTCATTTTTTTTACCAAGAAATATTGTTTATCCAGGCACAAGTCACTTTGGAAGTTATTATATTTTTTTGAACTGTAATTTTTTTTTTTTTTTTGGTTTACACCAGTGGATTCTTACATATATATTTATTTTTATACGGAATATAATCCGGTTTTTATGGATAAATATTTTGTATGGATACTTTTTGCACAATAAGCACACTGAGCATTTTACATGTGTATTTTTTGGTTCATGGAACTTTTTATTAGCCGTCCAGGATTGCAAATGTTATATTGAGCGCTCATACGATTTAACACTAATAATGTTTGTGTGGTTTGCAGTTTGAAGAGATACAGTATCTCACAAGCATGAGTACACCCCTCACATTTTTGTAAATATTTTATTGTATCCTTTCATGTGACAACAATGAAGAAATGACACTTTGCTACAATGTAAAGTAGTGAGTGTACAGCTTGTATAACAGTGTAAATTTGCTGTCCCCTCAAAATAACTCAACACACAGCCATTAATGTCTAAACCGCTGGCAACAAAAGTAAGTACACCCCTAAGTGAAAATGTCCAAATTGAGCCCAATCAGCCATTTTTCCTCCACAGTGTCATGTGACTCCTTAGTGTTAGAAGGTCTCAGGTGTGAATGGGGAGCAGGTGTGTTATTGCTCTCACTCTCTCATACTGGTCACTGGAAGTTCAACATGGCACCTCATGGGAAAGAACTCTCTGAGGATCTGAAAAAAAGTATTGTTGATATACATAACAATGGCCTAGGCTACAAGAAGATTGCCAAGACCCTGAAACTGAGCTGCAACACAGTGGCCAAGACCATACAGCTGTTTAACAGGACAGGTTCCACTCAGAACAGGCCTTGCCATGGTCGACCAAAGAAGTTGAGTGCGCGTTGAGTGCACATACATATGAGTGCTGCCAGCATTGCTGCAGAGGTTGAAGAGGTGGAGGTCAGCCTGCCAGTGCTCAGGCCATACGCTGCACACTGCATCAAATTGGTCTGCATGGCTGTCGTCCCAGTAGGAATCCTCTTCTAAAGATTATGCACAAGAAAGCCCGCAAACAGATTGCTGAAAACAAGCAGACTAAGGACATGGATTACTGGAACCATGTCATGTGGCTTCATGAGACCAAGATAAACTTATTTGGTTCAGATGGTGTCAAGCGTGAGTGGCAGCAACCAGATGAGTAGTATAAAGACAAGTGTGTCTTGCCTACAGTCAAGCATGGGGATGGGAGTGTCATGGTCTGGGGCTGCATGAGTGTTGCCGGCACTGGGGAGCTACAGTTCATTGACGGAACCATGAATGCCAACATGTACTGTGACATACTGAAGCATGATCCCCTCCCTTCGGAGACTGGGCCGCAGGGCAGTATTCCAACATGATAAGGACCCCAAGCACACCTTCAAGACAACCACCACCTTGCTAAAGAAGCTGAGGGTAAAGGTGATGGACTGGCTAAGCATGTCTCCAGACCTAAACCCTATTGAGCATCTGTGGGGCATCCTTTAACGAAAGGTGGAGGAGCACAAGGTTTCTAACATCCACCACCTCCGTGATATAATCATGAAGGAGTGGAAGAGGACTCCAGTGGCAACCTGTGAAGCTCTGGTGAGCTCCATGCCCAAGAGGATTAAGGCAGTGCTGGAAAATAATGGTGGCCACACAAAATATTGACACTTTGGACCCAATTTGGACATTTTCACTTAGGGGTGTACTCACTTTTGTTGTCAGCGGTTTAGACATTAAAGGCTGTGTGTTGAGTTATTTCGAGGTGACAGCAAATTTACACTGTTATACAAGCTGTACACTCAGTACTTTACATTGTAGCAAAGTGTAATTTCTTCAATATATATATATATAATAAAATATTTACAAAAATGTGAGGGGTATGCTCACTTTTGTGAGATACTTTAGGACACATTATTAGACAGTTTATTTTGTCTTTCCAACTTTTTTAACACTCATTAGTTTTAGGCAGCACCATTTTATCTCCCCTTTCTTTATATCCTGCTTCCATCTGACAGGTGACAGTTGGCTTGTCAGATTTACACACACTCCCGGCAGCTGCATGTGTGTAAACCCCCCCCCAAAGCCACTGACGTATGCCAGTAAAAGGGTTATTAAGCTAAGATCATTCCTTTTCAGGTAAACAGACTATTTGCCTTTAAAGTGGTTCTAAAGTCTAAATGTTTTTCACCTTAACGCATTCTGTGCATTAAGGTAAAATATGCCACACTGCTTCCCCTTCCCTTGTCCCTAAACACTTACCTAGCTCCATGTCACCACTCCAGCAATGTGTCTGGCTCCAGCACTCTTCCCTACACTTCCTGCTTTCACAAGGAGAAACAGGAGGGCATGGGCTCCTGCTGCTGTCAGATAAACTCACGTGAGGAGGTAGAGGTGGTGTGTGGCTTGCTGGCAGTGTGTCACTTTAAGTAAAACTAAAGGCAGAACTTTTTTTTTGGATAGAGTAAAGTATAGTTATAACCCTGGCATTTTTCTGCCATCTGTTTCCCATTGGGGACATTTCTTTTTACTTCCTGTCCCATAGCCAAAGCAGTGAAAGAAAATATCCATGGTTGCCTCGATGGTCAACAGAACTAGTTTTGCCCATTTGGAAATTCCTACTCTATTCCTGCTGCAATGACAGCCTGAAAATTGGGATTTACATTCACTTTTGGTGATAATGATAAACAGGACAAATAGAAAAGGTGAATCTCCCTAACAGAGACACAGGCAGTAGTAAAAATTTGACATGTTCTAATCCCTCACCACCCTATTCAAAACTGCATTTAGTTATACTTTTATTTAATTAACTCCTGTGTGGAAAATCTCTTGGGACTCTAAAGGAAAATGGGGAATGCAATGTATGATGTGGAGAGGAACACAGTAGTGCAGGGAGGAGTTCTGTAGTCAGCCAAAACCGGAAGTTCTTATGTACTTGCAGATTTCTAAAGGGATACAACATGGGAAATGTTGCAATTGCAGAGATGTACTGAATAGTTTTCCATTTTTATTTTTCCCTGACATACATTTTAAAACAGTATGTTTTATTTAACCTGAAATTCCTTGAGATCATTAGGTCTTATACTGTAAGTAGGCCACATCTGGTCTTTTTTTTTTTTTTAATTTTGGATAAACTGTATTGTCTTCCTTTTGTAAAAAGCTGGATAAACACATGATACATTCTGTGTGTAAGATAACTTATAATGTATATTTTGTGTAAGATTTGTATTTGTATGTTGGCATAAAATATTACCTATGCTAGAAGATGCAGCCAGATTATGGGCTACACACATGTAAAAAGAAAATTGATTTTAGTAGGAAATCAGTAAGCAATTATTTAAAATGCACAAAGTATGCATTTTATCTCAAATGCATGGTTAGCTATAAAATTTTTCTGTGTTGTCAATCAACCCCACTAAACAAAACTCACCTATTTTGATAACAACTTATACCAGTAGGGCTACAGAATACAGAAACGTTCAAGCATGAGCTCTTAGAATCTCTGCTGCTGCACACATGCAGTACATGAACCAGTCATCCAATTATTCTAGAAAACATTGCTTATTTGCTTAATTTCAGGGCATGGACAAGCAAGATTAATTTTAGTGGCAGACTTACTACTCTGTGCTCAGATAGAATCTGCCACTGTGAACCGTATCTGATATAAACTGTGAATCCTTTTTGAACCTGCAAGATTTAAATTTTGTGAGCTATCACCGACTTGTTCACGTGCAGACTCTGTGATCTTGATCATATGTTTATTAAATAACAAGTACCTACATTGAAGAAGCATACAGTAAGGTAGTTCAGGCATTGCTGACTTCAATGGCTATATACTATATTTAGTTTAGTTAAAAGTGGATTAGTAAAGCGATGATCAACATAATCTTAAAGTGATCACTTTTAGAAGCAAGTCAGCGGGTGCAGTTTCTGCACTTCCATACTCATTTGCCTTAAGATATTTGCCTATAACCTATATTTTGACCTCCATATTTAAAACCCCATATTAGGATAGCTTAAAGTTTATCCTAAATCTAACATAAGGGTGTAGCAGACCCAATCAACTTAGCATTCCCAATTGTTGCAAATTTAGGGGGATTGTTTGGATATTATGTATACAGTTGAAGGGTTGGAACCATTCAATTGATTTCTCTTAATTTCCTGGTGTGTAAACAAAACAAGAAATGAGGATACATCTTTCCAATAGAGCACACTGTAATTAAAACTATGTTTTTACTAGCGTAGTGATAAGTTATTAGAATTCAGTTGCTGGCTGTGTCCCTGATGGGTACTGTTCTTTCTTTCTGGGAATTGGAATTATTTTCAACAGGGATATAGACAGCTATAAAAATGTATTAATAGTTCTAACTCTTTAACACGCTATCCAAAATTTTAATTTGGTTGGAGTGCCACTTTAAGAGAATCCACACCTCTTCTTTGTGCCTCTTGGTGCCATGCCTCTGAAGACACGAAGATAGCACTTCCAAGGGAACATGAAGCAGAAGGAAGGTATGCTATTCTATAGCAGTCATTATCTACAATTTTAGTAATAATGTATGTTGTCTTAATAAACCATTGCAACATCTAATAAGAATTTGGAAACTGACACATATAACCCATTTCACTCTCCTTCATTCCTTTAGTGGTTAACAACCCCCCTTGCCCAGCTGTGGCAATGGAAATGTAATTCCAGTAAAATGAAAAAAGAAATAAATAAATCAAAATTTTAATTAGAAAAAGGGGTGATGAGCAGATTAAAAACAACTTCTGCCATGAAATCAGCAAGTCATGAAAGGGATGGAAATAATATACTAAACTTGACCAACACGTAATCTGCTCTGCCTTGGAGTTCTATTTAAATGTAAATTAAGCATGGAGAGGGTTTTCTTCCTCCTTAATAGAATTTTTGGCAGAGAAGAGCAAGAGTGTCTCCAGAATGGAGAACAGAGAACTTGTGAGCTTCCTGGGCTCTTAGGAGAAATGGCTGAGACTCAGGGTTGGCTAAAGGACTTATCAATATTTATTGAATAATTTGAGGAGCACAGAGCACCAAACTATATAGTCAAGTACATTTTGCATGATTATACTTGTAACTGCCTCCATTTACTTTTCCAGTATTCTGATAAATCTTTTTATACCATTTTAACATTGAGCTCTTGATATGTTTCCCAATTCCACATATAAGCCAAATGTTTAAATATGTTGTTTGGAGAACACATATACAGAAACATATTGTCATGACGTACTTGCAGCAATGATGGTCCCAGGGTTTCTTTATCAATGTGTGTACATAATAGAGGGAGTCATTGCTGCTGCATCTGCAAAGGAATCCTGCGTTGCTAGCTGTTATCTTAGCATGGACTGTTAGACAGATGTTCATCTGCATGGACACTCTCCTGAAGAGCCTTGAAGTATCTCCACCCTCTGCACTCATCACAGATATAAATATTTTAGGGATAGAGATGATCCATTTAAGGGTCTGTCCTTGCAAACCTAAGCAAACGCTGAAGCGTCTTACACACGCGCTGATTGTTGGCCAACCGAACGTCCAACTTTTGTCCAAATTGGCTGTTGGCGGTTGTGTCTACCGTACTGACGATAGTCAAGTAAATGGCCAACAAAGCCAAACGCAGTGACGTGTTACGAGCGTATAACGAGGAAGTTCAGGTGAATGTGATTTGTGAATTAGGAACACAGATTTACACGACAGAACACTTCCTAGATTCAGAGCATGCGTGTTTGCTCTTCCAACCTTTTGTTGGCCAACTTCTGTATACACGAGTCAACAATCGGCCAACAAAAGTTTTCTAGTCTTGTCAGCCAACTTCTGTTGGATGACAATTGGAAATCCGCTTTCGAATCGTGCGTACTAATGGTCAGATTATCGGCCAACAGACTGTTGGACAACCGTTGTTGGCTGGTAATCGGACCGTGTGTACGGGCCTTAAGTAACCACCACTGGGTTCAGTTCATATGATTTATTGCTCATTTTCTAGCGTACTCTGGTACCTGCTTTTCCAACTTTGTGTAGCTACAATGGTGTGTTACTCGCATTTGTCATTTATTTCATGTTGGAGAGACTTGAGCAGGAAGAAAGAGACTCTGTTACTTTGCTAAAAGCTGTCACAGTGGAGAGCTTGAAACTCCAGCGTATGAGTTTTCATGAGTCCCTGAGAGGTATATTATAAACCTCAACTGCAGGCAGATATAAAAGAAACAAAGTAATGCAGCCCTGTAATCATTAATAGATCATAAAAGGTTTTTTTTTTTTTTGCAAACTGTATGAGCTTGACCTAGCATCAGCCTTCTACAGTCCCTGTATAGCAGGACTGTAGTGTGATAGGAAGAAGCAGTACAAAGCGAAAATCAGTATATGTGCTGACAAGAAGCATGTTAATAGATACAGCAAATTGTGCTGTCACAGTTATGATTCTTCTTTCACTGTTCATGTAAAGGCTAGGATGAGTCTAAGATGACCTGGGCTCAGAGGAAGTGGGTTGAATAATGGTGGTTATAAGAATGAGGACATCTAGTGGCAGAAAAAAATATAGCAGGGTCAATTTCTGGATTGAAAGTGAATATTGCAGCAACACTGGCTTTGTTAGTTTGCATTTATATTAGCTATTCATTTTTATCATATTTTGGCTACAGTTCTGCTTTAAGCTTTTGGATGGTTGAACCCATTGGCATCCTCATGTAAATGAAATATCAGCTTTGCCATAGAGATGTATGCTAAACATAAACATGGGTTGCCTCAATGTCACTCCCACTTCCTCATACCGGAATGTGATCCGCAATCAATATCGGACTAAGACAGGTCAACACATTTTTCCCTAATATGTAGGTATAATTGTAACTACTAACCTCTATACCGAACATAATATATACGCTCTAATGGTATGCCTTGTGAGATATATACTTTACTGACTCGTACGACTTGCACACGTTACGTGCTAAACAAATAAAATTCTGCAATGGACAACACAACCCAATTCCACAAGACGTGGAGACCATGGTCCTTCCTTAAGCTTTCTGGGGAATACGCTAATCTAATCCAATAGACTTAGGTTATTTAACAACCCCCCCCTTTCCCCTAGGTACTATGTACTTCACCAAATGACAAATGAATTGTAGTCACCGCTACTAGGACCTTGCTACTGCTGATATGGATACAGTTACCTATATGACATATAGAGATGAATGTATACATATGTATGCACCGAGAGTCACTACACCAAGTCCATATTTCATACACCTTATCCCAATTTCTCTTAATAAAATATATATGATGCACTAGATGGTTTTATTGGTGACAATATTATAATCTGGATTCCTTACCTATGTGTAACTCACGGCAAGTAACTTCTTTATAATTGAGCTAATCCATGAACGATTTTGTATTTATCGCCTTATACTACATACCTATGTCATGTTCATAAAGTAAAACTGTTAATTGTTCATGAATCATACATAATGTAATTTCCTTGTTTGACATGTGAAACTTTTCAATAAATCTTTATTGAGTAAAAAAAAAAGAAATATCAGCTTTGCGTTGACGTACCATTTCAGGGTGAACAGAGGTGGGTAGCATGGTTGAAAAGAACCTGACCGCTATGATTAATTGGATGTTTATTAAGAATAAGACATAGTAAGTACACATAATTTGGAGTTCATTTAATCTTTATTGTTTTGCTGTGATGTTGCGGTATCCCTTTTTTTTTTTAAACCTAAGAGTGTTTTGTTGATGAAAAGGGTTCCACTGAACGTTGTGGTTCTATGGGTACCTTCCATTATAAAGCAGCCATTTTGTATGTCTTCTTGGCCTGAAAAAGGAGCACGGACATGCCAAAACATGTAGCCATGCCCCGCTACTGCAGGGCCATCCCAGTGTAACTTCACTTCCGCATCTGTACCCCTCGTGTGCTCCAGGTTGGTTCCAGGTACTTCCCGTTTCATTTGCCAGCATCAAGATTATATCACTGAGGTGTACAGCAGTTGTTCCTTTCAGTGAGCAAGTGTTTACCTTCATTAAGTGAGTTGCTAATTGTCTTTTTAATAAATAGAAGATTTTTAATACTACACTTAGTTGGTGTCCCCTTCTTATGTCTTTATATATCACAGAGACTGCGTCTATCTCTTGGGCTGAGCTGCCACAAGTTTAATGGACATTTTAAATCATATAATGCAGTGGCCTTTGTTTGGACATTTCTTTTACATTATTATTTTTTATTTTTCTGTTTAGATTGTTCCCAGCACATAATTGTAGCGAGTGACCTGGTTTTGTCTTATCCCTCATCCTTTACCGCCTGGCAGTTTTGTTCCACACTAGTTTCCACACACAGCCAGCCTTGGCTATATGCAACTTTTGCCATCTCACAGAGTGCCACCCTGTTAGGGCACAACTGATTATATCTTTACCCCTTACCCCTTACCCATTTATTAGTATACTTTGTACTTTACATACAGTATTAGGGTTAATGTTAACAATTCCATCTGTTAATGAACTAGGCCACCTTTTTCATCCTCTTCCTCTCTCTTATCTTTCTTTTGTCATCTGCTAAACTTTTTTGGAAAAAAGAGGATAATGCAGACAATAAGAATTATGACAAAATAAATGAGGACGAGGAAAGTTGGTAAGCTTTTGCTTTCACAAGGCCACTTTCCTTGATATAATTTTCAGTGGAAACTGTTTGAAGCAAGATCCCCCTTTTTACAAGGTGATGCCATAGTAAATGTTCACTTAGAAGTTGAATAACGATGTCCTAATGTATGTCTTCTTTAAAGAGTATTTTACAGTATCTAGCTGAAACTGATATGCCAGTTGATAATATAGTGTGAGTCATATTCAAATGTAATCAGCAGTATTAAGTGATGTACTGGCCAAAACAGTTGTGTCCTGGATCCCTTTTTTTCTACGGCAAGCCCTGGGCCCTTGGGAAGGAAGATCTTATTTGATGCATCTCCTAGGAAAAGATAACGATACTGCTTTTTCGGCAAGATCGGGTATTTTCTTTACTTTGTAAAAATGTTCTTAGCTTGGAAAAAAAAAAGAAAACCAAGGCAGCCACCACATCTAAGGATTGTAAGATACAATATACAGTATCTCACAAAAGTGAGTACACCCCTCACATTTTTGTAAATATTTGATTATATCTTTTCATGTGACAACACTGTAGAAATGACACTTTGCTACAATGTAAAGTAGTGAGTGTACAGCTTGCATAACAGTGTAAATTTGCTGTCCCCTCAAAATAACTCAACAGCCATTAATCAAGAAAAAAACAGAAAGTGCAGGTAAATGTGGCGCTGCTAGAAAAAATAATAAGTGTAAATTGTTTATAGTAAACAATAAATTGTGAAATGAAATAATGAATGGAGATGGATAACACCATATGCTATATCAAAAAGTGCTGAGTGTCTATGAGGTATGTGTAGATATGTGAATGCATTTCGCCTTGTAGGGCTTCTTCTTCTGCGCAGGGATGAACCCAAAACCAGCCGAACATGCCACAGTAAGACTGCAGATAGGAAAAAAGGAGAAAAATAAAGGAACATCAGCATGTGGGTATCTATAAAGACACTAGCTGATAGCTAATGCGTATCCATCTCAAGGATGGGTCACACACCCATTTAGCCTGAATATATGCATATATAAAACACATACAGGCACTATTTCTCCTTCCTGCAGTCTACAATCTCTATTGCTGAAAAGGACAATCTCACCACATAAATACACAGCTAGTTGCAGGATGGCAGAAAATACAGGAGGAGACACTACAAGGGTTAAAATAGAGGACAAAAAAACCCTTATGAAAGTGTTAACAAAAGAACCAACATAACACTCAAAACAAAGCAAGGGCTAACACTATGGCCTCTATGCGTGATGTCTGTGGTAAGAAAAAACGTACCTCCTCTCCATATTTCCCAATGCCTGCTGTCTGATCCGCCACCTGATCATACTGCTATGTGTTCCTCATTTAATTGGCAGGATTTGCGCCAAAATGGCCGTGTTCCCAGCTGGGGCACATATCTATTGCATCACCCAATAGCATCTGCCGCGCTGGAGTGTGCTACCGCATGTGCCAGCCACCTTCTCCATTAGCTTTACAGTGCCGACTAATTCCCTAGTTCTGTCTCTAACTCGTCTGGGGGTGGCAACAGCTGTCCAAGCACAGCGTATGCATGGATGGAGCTGGCGATCAGATTGGCCACCCTAGTCACAGATGAATGATACAGCTGGTCATCAAGTGGCTGCAACCAGAGACCTTGACAGGACCCCAAGGGGTGGAGGTGAAATGATGTACCAGTTTCTTCAGTCTATGCCGGTTAACCTGCAGTGGTGAGTGTGTCACAGTGCCCAAAAACCATGGACAATCTGGTAGAAATAGTACAGAGGTACAGGGTAACTGAGGGGCTACTTGGACTTACCAGACAGAAGGAGACAACTTCTACACACCAGAGAAAATTAGGAAAACCATGTTGCAGAACCCCGGAAACCAGCACAAAGGAATCATGGGAAAAGTCAGCCCCTGCCCTTTTGCAGTATCAACCTGGAGCCTCCATGCCTCAGAAGTGGGGGGGGGGGCTATACAATGCTGGATGTGTCATAATTGGGGGCATCTCCTATTCAGGTGGGGAGGAGGGTGGGGGGCCTTTGAATGCTCTGGCTTTCCTGAACCAAGCAATAGTGGGACATGATTTTCCAAAATTCTGGAAGCTGTGGAAAACTGTGGGGAAGAAGATGTCTGATACAAAAAATTAGAGTGTTTGGCGCATGACTTCTAACATAAAGTGCATTCGTTCAAAAAGTGTTGTAAAGTAATAATAATCTCTAATTAAATCAGGCAATTATGATTATAAATTCATAAAATGCAATGATAATTAACAAAAAAATATAGTTCATGAAAAAAATAACACAAATTGTAAATTAGTGCAAAGACAATTAGCAAAAAAAGTTAATCAAATAAGAAAAGAGTCCATAACCGTGCTTTTTGAAAGTGACGCAATATAAACTTTCAAGATGTGCTTCACCACAAAACGTGTGGCAGGGGTTTGCACTCAGCAAGACACAGATTGTATAAAGCCCATAGATCAAATGGAATAGAGCAGCCAGGGATCAGGATAATCCAACCATCAGAAAGGATTGCTGTTGTTACACCAACTCTCCTCGCACAGAGGATTAGACAGTTATGTTGGAGACACAAACAAAAGCTCACATAGTATAACACTGTTTATTGTAAAGGGGGTTAATTGAAAACATCTAAAAAATGGCAACTCACATATCCCGGTGCTAATCTGTTAGCACAAACGTAAACAGCATGCTCAAATGGGGCCAGTTCCTCACAGTGCGGCATGGGCTTCACCGCTGTGTATGCCCAAAACAGATAACTGGATGTGACGTTGGGTGATGAGGCGTGGATTCAATGCATTTCGTGTTAGGGAAAAACGTCATCAGGAAGTACGCCTACCTACGTCTGTGCTTGATTTAAATAGTCTATAGTGACTGGTGATTGGTGGACTAAAAAAAGATTGGTATACTTTTTGAATACAAGATTCTCAGGACTAGCCACATTTGCATGCACGCTGTCTATCAAACAATACGATTATACAAAACAATTTGTATTAGGTACATTTAAAAATAATCTCATAATGGTTATAATACATCACAAATCCATCAAAAACTTCTGAATAAAAAGAAGCAAAATATCTTTACCCCAAAGCTCCAAGGCTTCCAGTTCTATATTCAGTTCCCAAGATACATAAGAATAGTGAACACCCACCTGGAAGACCTATCCTAAGTGGGATTGATTCCCTTTACTCTCGTTTAGGTGAATACTTAGGCCTATTCTTCCAACCACTTGCTGCTAAAGCAGTGGTTCTCAACTCCTGTCCTCGGGACCCACTAACAGGCCAGATTTTAAGTATTACCTTGGGGAGATGCAGACTAGAATACTGCAATCACTGAGCAGCAAATGATATCACCTGTGATGTATTTCAGTTATCCTGCAAACCTGGCCTGTTAGTGGGTCCCGAGGACAGGAGTTGAGAACCACTGTGCTAAAGGAAAATCTTTTAATAAAGACAGTAGGGACATAATCTCTCAAGTTTCTGAACTCCATATACAGGACTCCACACTATTAGTTACAATAGATGCAGAGTCTTTGTACACAAATATAAAACAAGAGGATGCCCTATGGGCTGCAGAATGGGCTCTACATACTGTAAGTTAACTGCCACTAAGCAAGAACAAATTAAGTTTTTGTTGGGGCGACTGGAAACCGCTATGGCCAACAATTACTTTTGGCATAATGGAGATTACTTCAATCAAATTAAAGGCGTTGCGATGAGGGCAAAGCATGCCCCCAGCATCGCAAACATTTTCCTTAACAGGTTAACAACCGGCCCATAGCCAAATGATGGCTACAGGGTGGTTGCTTATCTCTGGGAGGGCGTATAATGACGTCCTCCCAGAATGGTGCACACTCGGGAACATCCGTGACCGGCGGTTCCGGAGGACCCGGCGCTTCACGGATTGCGCTGAATAGCGGAGCGATAACATGTAAACAAGCCAGCGGAAATGCCGGCTTTCTCTCCCCTCTCCGCAACGATCGGTGCAGTGTGAAAGAGCAATGCGGCAGCGCTGTGGGCTGAGGATCTGAAGTGCCCACAGCTCTGCTGTGTGCCAGGCTGCACCCCCACCATCCATCCACCCATCCATGATCACCCAGCCATCCTCACCCACCCAGCCAGCCATCCATGCTCACCCAGCCATCCATGTTCATCCAGCCATCCATGCTCACCAAGCCATCCATGCTCGCCCACGCAGCCATCCATGCTCACCCACCCAGCCATCCATGCTCACCCAGCTATCCATGCTCACCCATCCAGCCATCCATGCTCACCCATCCATCCGTTCTCACCCATCCATCCATGCTCACCCATCCATCCGTGCTCACCCATCCCCATCTGTGCTCAGTCATCCTCATCCATGCTCAGTCATCCCCATACATGCTCACCCATCCCCATCCAAGCTCAGTCATCCCCATCCGCGCTCACCCATCCGTGCTCACCCATCCCCATCTGTGCTCAGTCATCCCCATCCATACTCATCCCCATCCATGCTCACTCATCCCTATTTGTGCTCACTTATCCCCATCCATGCTCAGTCATCCCATCCATGCACATCCATCCCTATCCGTGCTCATCCATCTCCATCCGTGCTCAGTCTTCCCCATCCATGCTCAGTCTTCCCCATCCGTGCTCAGTCATCCCTATCCGTGCTCATCCATCCCCATCCATGGCTCATTTGTGCCTCATTCATGCTCATCCATACCACATCAGTTCTCATCCATGACATATCCATGCCACTACAGTGCCCATCCTTGTCACTACACTGCCCATCCATGCCACTGCAGTGCCCATTCATGCCACTGCAGTGCCCATCCATGCCACTGCAGTGCCCATCTGTGCCACTACACTGCCAATCCATGCCATTGCAGTGCCTATCCGTGTCACTACGGTGCCTATCCATGCCACTACAGTGCCTATCCATGCCACTACAGTGCCTCACAATAGTGTAATAGGTAGTCAAATTAGATTTGAAATTTATGCCCCTAGAACACCTGACATTGCTCCCTGCATGTTGGGCCTCTGTATGTGACCAGGTTGTGGAAAAGTCACAAACATTGGGTATCGCCAAATATTCTGGTGTCATTTTTGCTAGGTCCATGCTGTGTGTTAGAAATATTGTATAAATGGACAACTATGTGTAAAAAAAAAATGTGTTTTCATTTTCTTTCCACATTTTCTGAAAACTTGTGGAAAAAATGACATGTTCAAAAGACCCATTACGCCTCCTAGAATATACATTGGGGTGTTTACTTTCCAAAATGGGGTAATTTCTTGGTTGTTTCCATTGTCCTGGTGCTTCAGGACCTTCAAAAGTGCAAGAGAATGCAAGAAATTTCAAGAAATGAAATGTGTAATTTATGCTCCTAGAACGCCTGATGGCGCTCCCTACATATTGGGCCTCTGTACGTGGCCAGGCTTTGTAAAAGTCTCACACATGTGGTATCGCCATACTCAGGAGGAGTAGTAGAATGTATTTTGGGGTATAATTTGTGATATACATATGCTGGGTGTGAGAAATAGCCTGTTAATATGACAATTTTGTGAAAAAAAAAAAGAAAAAAAATCTTCATTTTGCAAAGAATTGTGGGAAAAAATTACAACCTCAAAAAACTCACCATGCCTCTTACTAAATACTTTGGAATACCTTCTTTCCAAAAAGGGGTCATTTGGGGGGTATTTGTACTTTCATGGCATGGCAGGATTGGTGATTGGCACCATAGCTTGTAGACTCTATAACTTTCACAAAGACCAAATAATATACACTTATTTGGGTTTTTTTTTTTTACCAAAGATATGTAGCAGTATAAATTTTGGCAAAAATTTATGAAGAAAAATTACTAATTTGCAAAATTTTATAACAGAAATAAAAATGCATTTTATTTTACAAAAGTTTCGCTCTGTTTTCATTTATAACGCAAAAAATAAAAAACCCAGCGGTGATTAACCGCTTAACAACCGCCATATAGTCAAATGACGGCTACAGGGCGGTTGCTGAAGTCTGGAAGGACGTACAGTGACGTCCTCCCATGAACGCGCTTCCCACGCGCCCCCTGGGGCACGCACACGGGAACATCCATGACCGCTGGGTCCAGGTTGCATCCGGGTCCCCTGCATCAGGGATCGTGGTGAATGGCCGCTCTGAAGCGGCCTTTTACCACGTGATCGATCAATCAAATGACGGAGTGATCACATATAAACAAGCCGGCGGAAGTGCCAGCTTTTCTCTCCCCTCTCCGCACCGATCGGTGCATTGTGAGAGGAGAGAGGGGAAGAGAGGACATGCTGCAGCGCTGTGGGCAAAGTGTAGTGCTCACAGCGCTGCTAAGTGACACACTGCATCCCCCACCATCCATCCAGCCTCACCAATCGCCCAGCCATCCTCATCCCATCCATGCTCACCCACCCAGTTATCCTCACCCCATCCATGCTCAGCCACCCATCCATCCATCCATGCTCACCCATCCAGCCATCCTCACCCAGCCATGCTCACCCATCCAGCCTTGTATGCTCATCCACCCATCCATGCTCACCCAGCAATCCATCCATGCTCACCCAGCCATCCATCCATGCTCACCCACTCAGCCGTGCTCACCCAGCCATCCATCCATGCTCACCCACCCAGCTGTGCTCACCCAGCCATCCATATGCTCACCAATCCATCCATCCATGCTCACCCATCTATCCATGCTCACCCAGCCCTGCTCACCCAGCCATCCATCCATGCTCACCCACCCAGCGATGCTCACCCATCCATCCATCCATGCTCACCCACCCAGCCGTGCTCACCCACCCATCCGTGCTCAGTCATCCCCATCCATGCTCATCCATACCCATCCGTGCTCAGTCATCCTCATCCGTGCTCATCCATCCCCATCTGTGCTCATCCATCTCCATCCGTGCTCATCCATCCTTTTCCATGCTCAGTCATCCCCATCTGTTCTCATCCATCATCATTCGTGCTCAGTCTTCCCCATCCATGCTCAGTCATCCCATCCGTGCTCATTCATCCCCATCTGTGCTCATCCATCCCCATCCGTGCTCATCCATCCCCATCCGTG
Source organism: Glandirana rugosa (assembly GCA_018402905.1). Classification (NCBI taxonomy): domain Eukaryota; kingdom Metazoa; phylum Chordata; class Amphibia; order Anura; family Ranidae; genus Glandirana; species Glandirana rugosa. The sequence goes on from BLSH010476406.1 coordinate 85,013, forward strand.
CTCAGTCATCCCCATCCATGCTCAGTCATCCCATCCGTGCTCATTCATCCCCATCCGTGCTCAGTCATCCCCATCCGTGCTCATCCATCCCCATCCACGGCTCACCCATCCCCATCCATGGCTCATTTGTGCCTCATTCATGCTCATTCATACCACATCAGTTCTCAGCCATGATACATCCATGCCACTACAGTGCCCATCCATGCCACTACAGTGCCCATCTGTGCCACTACACTGCCCATCTGTGCTACTACAGTGCCCTTCCGTGCCACTACAACGCTCATCCGTACCACTACAGTGCCCATCCGTGCCACTACAGTGCTTATCCATGCCACCACAGTGCCTCACAATAGTGTAAAAGATAGTCAAATTAGATTTGAAAAGTATGCCCCTAGAACACCTGACGGTGCTCCCTACATGTTGGGCCTCTGTATGTGGCCAGGCTGTGTAAAAGTGCCACACATGTGGTATCGCCATACTCGAGGTGGAGTAGCAGAATATATTTTGGGGTGTAATTTTTGCTAGGTACATGCTGTGTGTTAGAAATATTTTATAAATAGACAACTTTGTGTAAAAAAAAAAAAGTGTTTTCATTTTCTTTCCACATTTTTCCAAAAACTTGTGGAAAAAATGACATGTTCAAAAGACTCATTATGCCTCCTAGAAAATAAGTTTGGGTGTTTACTTTCGGAAATGGGGTCATTTTTTGGGCGTTTCCATTGTCCTGGTACTCCAGGACCTTCAAAAGTGCAAGAGGTAGTCAAGAAATTATATGTGTAATTTTATGTTCCTAGAATGCTTGATGGTGCTCCCTGCATGTTGGGCCTCTGTATGTGGCCAGGCTGTGTAAAAGTCTCACACACGTGGTATCGCCATACTCAGGAGGAGTAGTAGAATGTGGTTTTGGGTCTAATTTGTGGTATGCATATGCTGGGTGTGAGAAATAACCTGTTAACATATGACAATTTTGTAAAAAAAAAAAAAAAAAAATTTTCATTTTGCAAAGAATTGTGGGAAAAAATTACTTCAAAAAATTCACCATGCCTCTTACTAAATACCTTGGAATGTCTACTTCCAAAAAGGGCTCATTTGGGGGGTATTTGTACTTTCCTGGCTTGTTTAGGGTCTTAAGAAATTAGATAGGGCGTCAGTACATCAGGTGTGATCAATATTCAGTGATTGGCACCATAGCTTGTAGACTCTATAACCTTCACAAAAACCAAATAATATACACTAATTTGTTTTGTTTTTTTTACCAAAGATATGTAGCAGTATACGTTTTGGCCAAAATTTATGAAGAAAAATTACTAATTTGCAAAATTTTATAACAGAAACGAAGAAAAATTGATTTTTTTAACAAAATTGTCGGTCTTTTTTAAATTATAGTGCAAAAAAACCCCAGTGGTGATTAAATACCGCCAAAAGAAAGCTCTATTTGTGTGAAAAAAAGGATGCACATTTCATATGGGTACAGTGTTACATGACTGAGTAATTGTCATTCAAAATGTGAGAGCACTGAAAGCGGAAAATTGGTCTGGTTGTTAAGGGGGTTTAAGTGCCCAGTGCTCAAGTGGTTAAATACCACCAAAAGAAAGCTCTATTTGTGTGAAAAAAGGACAAAGATTTCATATGGGTACAGTGTTGCATAACTGAGTATTTGTCATTCAAAGTGTGAGAGCACTGAAAGCTGAAAATTGGTCTGGTTGTTAAGGGGGTTTAAGTGCCCAGTGGTCAAGTGGTTAATAAATGGGAGGAAGAAGAGGTTTATGTAACACACTGGCCCGAACTGCAATGCTGCCGAAGGTTCTTGGACGATATCCTGGTAATATGGAATGGATCTGAAGGTAGATTGTTGGAATTCCTATCCTCTCTAAACAATAACAAATATGGAATCAAATTAACAGCCAACTGGGATATCGATATTATTAATTTTCTAGATTTGGAGCTCTTAGTCCACCAATCACAAGTCACTATAGACTATTTAAATCAAGCACAGACATTGGGTAGGCGTACTTCCTGATGATGTGTTTCCCTAACACGAAATGCATTGAAGCCACGCCTCATCACCCGACCTCACATCCGGTTATCTGGTTGGGGCATACACAGCGGTGAAGCGCACACCGCCCTGTGAGGAACTGGCCCCATTTGAGCACGCTGTTTACGTTTGTGCTAACAGATTAGCACCGAAATATGTGAGTTGCCATTTTTTAGATGTTTTCAATTAACCCCCTTTACAATAAACGGTGTTATACTATGTGAGCTTTTGTTTGTGTCTTCAACATAACTGTCTAATCCTCTGTGGGAGGAGATTTGGTGTAACAGCAATAATCCTTTCTGATGGTTGGATTATCCTGATCCTTGGCTGGTCTAGTCCATTTGGTCTATGGGCTTTATACAATCTGTGTTTTGGTGTGCAAACCGCTGCCACACGTTTTGTGGTGAAGCACATCTTGAAAGTTTATATTACATTTTGTCACTTTCAAAAAGCATGATTATGGACTCCTTTTTTATTTGAGTTTTGATGAACTTTTTGTGCTAATTGTAAATGCACTAATTTACCATTTGTGTAAGTTATGATCCACATTGGATCATATTTCCAGCACTTTTTGTATTTTTTCATGAACTATATTTTTTTGTTAATCATCATTTCATTTTATGAATTTATATTCATAATTGTCTGATCTAATTAGAGATTATTATTACTTTACAACTTTACAGCACTTTTTGAACTAATTCACTTTATGTTAGAGGTTATGCGCCAAACACACACATTTTTTGTATGGGATTGTCACTTGAGCATTCACTTAAGGAAGAGTGGGCTGCACTACCGCACTATATCAATTTTTTGTTTTGAGGCGCCATATGTCTGTTTTTCATACAGCACAAGAGGAGGTCTGACCCAATGGGTGAAACAGACCGCTGATCCTCAGCAATGTTGCCATCAATATGCCAAATGATGGTGATTTGTGTCATGTTGAGTATTATAAGATGGGGAGCCCATTATGTGCCACTTACCTGCAAACGAAGCCTGCAAAGTCCAGTGATGTCCCCACTCCAGGCAGCATCCATCTTCTGCCCCTCTTCCTTCCGGGACCGCGATTCCGGCGATGTGACTGGCCGGAGTCGCGTGACGTCACTCCCGCGCGCATGCAGGAGCCGCCATTCATGGCACGGTCACAGTGGAGAAACGGCACAGAGGCCGTTTCTTCACTGCGCATGTGCCGACATGACGTTGGCACAGCAAATACACTGCATATCTACTGAACCGTACAGGTTTAGGAGATATGCAGGGCACCTACAGGTAAGCCTTATCATAGAGCGGACATCTGGATGTTCGAGTTCGTCTGGTTCGGCCGAACTTCGTGGAAAAGTTTGCGTTCGGTACAGAACTTGACCCCGGACCCCGAACCCCATTGAAGTCAACGGTGACCCAAACTTTTGGGCACAAAAATGGCTGTAAAAAAGTCCTGGTAAAGGGCTAGAGGGCTGCAAAAGGAAGCAAAATGTAGGCAAGAGTAGGACAAGTGCCCTGTAAACAAATGTGGATAGGGAAATAACTTAAAATCACATAAAAAAAATAAAAATTGGAGGAGGAGGTGGATGTGGAGTAGGAGCCTAGAGGTTGACTAGGCCGTGACCGTGGCAGTGTAGGTGGAAGTGGCGGTGGAGGAGGAGATAGCCAACACTGTTTTTTGTTTGTTTTTTTTTTTCTCTAATTGGAGTAGCCCCCAAAATATTGAGACATATTAAAAAAAAACAAGTATACCAATGGCTGTGTGAGGCCGGTCTAAATGTCTATTCTGCATAAGGTACAGAAAAGTCTTGTGGGATCCATGCCTGGTTCATTTTAATAAACGTTAGCTTGTCCACGTTGGCTGTGCACAAGCGGCTCCGCTTGTCTGTGATAACGCCCCCTGCTGTGCTAAACACACATTCAGACAATACACTGGCTGCAGGGCAGGCCAGCACCTCCAAGGCATAAAGGGTAAGCTCAGGCCATGTGCCCAATTTGAATGGGGCAGACCCATCAGTCAGTACGTGTAGGCGTGTGTACACATACTGTTCCACCATGTTGCTCAAATGCTGCCTCCTGACGTTGTTTATCAGCTGGTGGTGCTGTTTGTTGTGGCGTGCTGCTGACAAAGCTTTTCCACATTTCGGCCATGCTAACCCTGCCTTCTGAGGTGCTGGCGGTGCCACAGCTGCGTTGGTGACCTCTTCCTCCTCCTCCGCCTTGTGCTTCCACTGTGCCCCTGTGTCATTTGGGAATGCCCTCAGCAGCGCGTCTACCAGCGTGCGCTTGTAGTCGCACATCTTCCGATCACGCTCCAGTGAGGGAATTAAGGACAGCACGTTGTCCTTGTAATGGGGATCCAGCAGGGCGGCCACCCAGTAATCAGCACAAGTTACAATGTGTGCAACTCGGCTGTCGTTGAGCAGGCACTGCAGCATGTAGTCGCTCATGTGTACCAGGCTGCCCAGAGGCAAAGACAAGCTGTCCTCTGTGGGAGGTGTATCATCTGTATCCTCAGTATCCCCCCAGCCATGCTCCAGCGATGCCCACGAGCTGCGTTGGGTGCCACCCTGCTGTGAACATGGTTCCTCTTCCTCCTCCTCCTCATCATCTTCCTCATCCTCCTCATCCTCCAGAACTGTGCCCTGGCTTGAAAATTTTTTACCTGGCCTATGCTGGTGCAGGAACCCACCCTCCGAGCCACTTGTGAATGACTGGCCTGATAACCGTGGAAATGACCCCTCTTACTCCTCCTCTTCCTCCTGTGCCACTTCCTCTTCCATCATCGGCCGAAGTGTTTTTTCAAGGAGACATAGAAGTGGGATAGTAATGCTGAGAACAGCATCATCGGCACTGGCCATGTTGGTGGAGTACTTGAAACACCTCAATATGGTACACAGGTCTCGCATGGAGGTCCACTCATTGTTGGTGAAGTGGTGCTGTTCCGCAGAGCGACTGACCCGTGCGTGCTGCAGCTGAAACTCCACTATTGCCTGCTGCTGCTCGCACAGTCTCTCCAGCATGCACTAGGTGGAGTTCCACCTTGTGGGCACGCCGCATAGGAGGCGGTGAGCGGGAAGGCCGAAGTTCTGCTGCAGCGCAGACAGGCGATCAGCAGCAGGGTGAGAACGCCGAAAGCGCGCACAGACGGCCCGCACTTTCTGCAGCAGCTCTGACATATCCGGGTAGTTTTTTAGAAATTTCTGCACCACCAAATTCAGCACATGCGCCAGGCAAGGGATGTGCATCAAACTGGCTAGGCCCAGAGCTGCTACGAGATTTCGCCCATTATCGCACAACACCAGACCAGGCTTGAGGCTCAGTAGCAACAACCACTCATCGGTCTGTTGTTCAATGCCCGTCCACAGCTCCTGCGCAATGTGGGGTTTATCCCCCAAGCCTATCAGTTTTAAAACAGCCTGCTGTCGTTTCCAACCTGGATGTGCTGAAGTTGGTGGTGAAGGTGTTACGCTGACCGGATGAGGAGGTGGTAGAGGAGGAGGAAGCGGAGTAGGAGGAGGAGGCAACAGGAGGCAAAGAGAAATGCCCTGCAATCCTCGGTGGTGGAAGGACATGCGCCAAACAGCTATCCGCCTCAGGCCCACCCGCCCCTACATTTGCCCAATGTGCAGTAAGCGAGATATAGCGTCCCTGCCCATGCTTACTGGTCCACGTATCAGTGGTTATGTGGACCTTGCCACAGATGGCGTTGCACAGTGCACACTTGATGGGGATCAACTGTCTGATGTTGAGGTGGGGGAGAATTTGGGTTCTAGTGATCACCAATGTCTTTGGTTTGATATTAAAACAAGAACTGAAAAATCATATACAAAAACAAAAGTTTTAGATTTTAAAAGGACAAATTTTGCTGAAATGGGGAAATTTCTAAAAAATGAACTGAAAGGTTGTAGTAAAATGACAGGAGTAAGTAATCAGTGGGCACTATTAAAGTGTACCATCTTGGAGGCAACTAGGTTATATGTCAGGCAAGTTAGTAAGAATAAACGGAAGAAAAAACCAATATGGTTCACCAAAGAGGTAAGTAGGATAGTAAAGGGAAAAAAGAATTGCATATAGAAGATTCAAGGAAACAGGAGGTGCAGCTGACAGAGAGGAGTATAAAAATAGACAAAAGGAGGCCAAAACGCATTATCGGTGCTGCAAAAGCACAGAAAGAGGAGGAAATTGCCAAGTCTATTAAGGAAGGAGATAAAACCTTTTTTAGGTACATTAGTGATAGAAGGAAAAAATACAATGGAGACACGAAAACGTCGTGGCTATTACGCAAAACCGGAGGAAAACAGATAAAAATATGAGGAGAGACAGTCGACGTGGAGGACAAAGGAACTTAGAAGATATACGTTAAGAAAAAAGGGAAATGATAGGATGAATGGAGAAACCACTTGGTATAACCAAAAAAGAAGGCAAATAAGAATGATTGAACGGACTGTATATTGGATCAACGGAGGTTCTACCATGTGAAATTATCACGGGTGACTAATGAATGAGGACAGTAAAATGATGTTGGAAAGTCAAGTAAAAAATCTTTAAAGGGGTAAAGTCGTTTTAAACAGGAAAAT
>BLSH010476406.1:91616-109954 GCA_018402905.1 Glandirana rugosa
ACTTTACGACAGTAAGACAGACCACCTGTGCCTGTCAAAATTTTTGGACTACCGCCACCGACAGGGTGTCATGTACCAAGGTGAAGGTGTTATGCTGAGCGGATGAGGAGGTGGTAGAGGAGGAGGAGGAAGCACAGTAGGAGGAGGAGGCAACAGGTGGCAAAGAAAAATGCCCTGCAATCCTCGGTGGCGGAAGGACATTCGCCAAACGGCTAGCTGCCTCAGGCCCACCCGCCACTACATTTGCCCAGTGTGCAGTTAGCCAGATATAGCGCCCCTGCCCGTGCTTACTGGTTCACGTATCAGTGGTTATGTGGACCTTGCCACAGATGGTGTTGCGCAGTGCACACTTGATCTCGTCCCCGACTTGTTTGTGCAGGGAAGGGATGGCTCGTCTGGAAAAGTAGTGGCGGCTGGGAACCATGTACTGTGGGACAGCCACCGCCATCAGGTTTTTAAAACTGTCCGTGTCCACCAGACAGAATGACAGCATTTCAAAGGCCAGGAATTTTGAAATGCTGGCATTCAGGGCCAGGGATCGTGGGTGGATGGCGGGGGGGGGGGTACTTCCTCTTTCTCTCCAGTGTTTGGGAAATGGACAGCTGTAAGCTTCCATGGGACTGTTTGGAAATGCTTGGGGACGGTGGCAGACATGGTGGCGTTGCTGTCACATCGTCTGTTTGCTGGGTGGCAGGTGACACTGGCACTGTAGAGGTGGAAGAAGAGGAAGCAGAAGGAGGCCGAGACCTTTTTTGGATTTTGAGGTGCTTATTCCACTGCAGCTCGTGCTTTGCATGTAGATGCCTGGTCATGCAGGTTGTGCTCAGGTTTATGCCTCGCTTTAGGCTCTCATTGCACAGTGTGCAAACCACTCGTGTCTTGTTGTCAGCACATTGTCTGAAGAACTGCCACGCCGAGGAACGCCTTTGAGCTGCCTTTGGTGTGCTAGGTCCCAGGTGTGGTGGGTAGTAGCAGGCATACTGTCTAGGGGACGCTCGCTCCTCTTTTGCTGTGCTGGTGCCTCTGTGCGACCACCACCTCTTCCTCCAAACTGCACACGTCACTCGCATGACCTTCATTCCATGTGGGGTCTAAGACAAGCTGCGCTGGTGTTTCCATGTCCTCATCCTGCAACAGAAGTGGTTGGGCATTGGTGCACTCAATGTCTTCCACTTCTGGGGCATAAGAGACTGTTGCATGACTTGGGGCTCAGACTGCTTGGCTGATTTACAAGGGGCTGAGGTGAAAGACAGATGGCCATGGGGTTCAGGTGCCAACTCTGAGCTTTCATCAAGGGACCGGGTGGGAGACAATGTGAAGGAACTGGAGGCATTGTCAGCCACCCAATCATTCGGGCCTACCATATAACGTTGAAGGTTCTGTCGGCTACTTGCACCTGAAGAAGGTGTTTCACTTGTGCATGTAGCTGGCACAAATCGACCACGTCCTCTCCTTGCAACAGGAACTTCACCAACATCAGCAACACCACGACCACATCCCTTATTTGACGCTCTCCTCATTCTGGCCGCAAATGTACTATGTAGCACTATTTATTAATACAAAAAAAAAAGAAGAATAAATTCTTTTTTTTTTTTAAAACAGCGACGTTGACACACTTTTTATTTTTGTGCAAGAAATGCACCGCTCACACCAGCAGCAGGAACCTCTCCCTACACCAGTATGATATGATTTTAGAACAATAATCTATCCCTCACAGGAGCAGCAGGAACCTCTCCCTGTAGCACTATGATGAGATGATTTTAGAACAATAATCTGTCCCCCACAGGAGCAGGAGGAACCTCTCCCTCTAGCAGTATGTGATGATTTTAGAACAATAATCTGTCCCTCACAGGAGCAGCAGGAACCTCTCCCTCTAGCAGTATGTGATTAATTTAGAACAATAATCTGTCCCTCACAGCACCAGAAGGAACCTCTCCCTATAGAACTAGGAGATGATTTTAGAACAATAATCTGTCCCTCACAGGAGCAGCAGAAAACTCTCCCTCTAGCAGTATGCAATGATTTTAGAACAATAATCTGTCCCTCACAGGAGCAGCAGGAACCTCTCCCTCTAGCAGTATGTGATGATTTTAGAACAATAATCTGTCCCTCGCTGGAGCAGCAGAAAACTCTCCCTCTAGCAGTATGCAATGATTTTAGAACAATAATCTGTCCCTCACAGGAGCAGCAGGAACCTCTCCCTCTAGCAGTATGTGATGATTTTAGAACAATAATCTGTCCCTCGCTGGAGCAGCAGGAACCTCTCCCTCTAGCAGTATGTGATGATTTTAGAACAATAATCTGTCCCTCACAGCACCAGCAGGAACCTCTCCCTCTAGCAGTATGTGATGATTTTAGAACAATAATCTGTCCCTCACAGCACCAGCAGGAATCTCTCCCTGTAGCACTAGGAGATGATTTTAGAACAATAATCTGTCCCTCACACGAGCAGCAGGAATCTCTCCCTCCAGCAGTTTGTGATTATTTTAGAACAGTAATCTGTCCCTCACTGGAGCAGCAGGAACCTCTCTCTCTAGCAGTATGTGATGATTTTACAACAATAATCTGACCCTGACAGGAATAGCAGAAACCCCTCCCTCTAGCAGTATGTGATGATTTTAGAACAGTAATCTGTCCCGCACAGCACCAGCAGGAACCTCTCCCTCTAGCAGTATGTGATGATTTTACAACATTAATCTGACCCTGACAGGAGTAGCAGAAACCCCTCCCTTTAGCAGTATGTCATGATTTTAGAACAATAATCTGTCCCTCACAGCACCAGCAGGAACCTCTCCCTCTAGCAGTATGTGATGATTTTAGAACAATAATCTGTCCCTCACAGGAGCAGAAGGAACCTCTCCCTCTAGCAGTATGTGATGATTTTAGAACAATAATCTGTGCCTCACAGCACCAACAGGAATCTCTCCCTATAGCACTAGGAGAGGATTTTAGAGCAATAATCTGGCCCTCACAGGAGCAGCAGGAACCTCTCCCTATAGCACTAGGAGTTAATTTTAGAACAATAATCTGTCCCTCACAGGAGCAGCAGGAACCTCTCCCTCTAGCAGTATGTGCTGATTTTAGAACTGTAATCTGTCCCTCACAGGAGCAGCAGGAACCTCTCCCTGTAGCAGTATGTGTTGATTTTAGAACAATAATCTGTCCCTCACAGGAGCAGCAGGAACCTCTCCCTCTAGCAGTATGTGATGATTTTAGAACAGTAATCTGTCCCTCACAGCACCAGCAGGAACCTCTCCCTCTAGCACTAGGAGATGATTTTAGAACAATAATGTGTCCTTCACAGCACCAGCAGGAACCTCTCCCTATAGCAGTAGGAGATGATTTTAGAACAATAATCTGTCCCTCACAGCACCAGCAGGAACCTCTCCCTATAGCACTATTAGATGATTTTATAACAATAATCTGTCCCTCACAGGAGCAGCAGGAACCTCTCCCTCTAGCAGTATGTGATGATTTTAGAACAGTAATCTGTCCCTCACAGCACCAGCAGGAACCTCTCCCTATAGCAGTAGGAGATGATTTTAGAACAATAATCTGTCCCTCACAGCACCAGCAGGAACCTCTCCCTATAGCACTATTAGATGATTTTATAACAATAATATGTCCCTCACAGGAGCAGCAGGAACCTCTCCCTCTAGCAGTATGTAATGATTTTAGAACAATAATCTGGCCACAATAATCTGTCCCTCACAGCACCAGCAGGAACCTCTCACTCTAGCAGTATGTGATGATTTTAGAACAATAATCTGTCCCTCACAGGAGCAGCAGGAACCTCTCCCTCTACAGTATGTGATGATTTTAGAACAATAATCTGTCCCTCACAGCACTAGCAGGAACCTCTCCCTATAGCACTAGGAGATGATTTTAGAACAATAATGTGTCTCTCACAGGAGCAGCAGGAACCTCTCCCTATAACAGTATGTGATGATTTTAGAACAATATTCTGTTCCTCACAGCACCAGCAGGAACCTCTCCCTATAGCACTAGGAGATGATTTTAGAACAAAGCTCTGTCCCTCACAGCACCAGCAGGAACCTCTCCCTACAGCACTAGGAGATGATTTTAGAACAATAATCTGTCCCTCAGAGCACCAGTAAACTATACCTAATCCGGTATCAGATGGTTTTAGAATGCTAAGCTTTCCCCTAACAGCACCGCCAGGAACCTTTCTGTAATACAGGATGAGATGATTTTAGAACAATTATCTGTCCCTCACAGCACCAATAAACTGTACCTAGTCCAGTATCAGATGGTTTTAAAACACTAAGCTTTCCCCTCACAGCACCGTCAGGAACCTTTCTGTAATACAGGATGAGATGATATTAGATCGGTAATCTGTCCCTCACAGCACTAGTAAATTGTACCTAGTCCAGTATCAGATCGTTTTACAACGCTAAGCTTTCCCCTCACAGCACCGCCAGGAACCTGTCTGTAATGCAGGATGAGATGATATTAGATCGGTAATCTATCCCTCACAGCACTAGTAAACTCTACCTAGTCCAGTATCAGATGGTTTTAGAACGCTAAGCTTTCCCCTCACAGCACCGCCAGGAATCTGTCTGTAATGCAGGATGAGATCATATTAGATCGGTAATCTGTCCCTCACAGCGCTTGCAGCATGCTCTCCCTACACTAGCCTGAGACGATGTGACACGCGGCATACGTGACTTCAGCTCATATAGAGGCTGAGTCACATGATGCACTAGCCTATCACAGCCATGCCATTAGTAGGCATGGCTGTGATGGTTTCTAAGGGCAAACGAGTGAAACGCTTGTTGATTGGCTACCCTGCAGCTATTCAACAGGCGCCAAAAATAGTCTGGGTCACACGATGCACTGGCCAATCACAGCCATGCCATTAATAGGCATGGCTGTGATGGCTTATAATGGCAAACGAGTAAAACGCTTGTTGATTGGCGGCCCTGCAGCTATAGAAAAGGCCCGCAAAATACCCGAATACCAAACCCGAACCCAGACTTTTTTTCAAATGTCCCGGTTTGGGGCACAGACACCCCAAAGTCCGGTACCCACCCGAACTTTACAGTCTGGGTTTGCTCAACTCTGCCTGTAGGTTAAAATGGTTGTCACAAGTTGACAACCACTTTATTTGGGTGGAACAAAAAGTTGGGAAAGACTTGGACTGCCTACTGCCAGAACACCTAAGTGGATTGTCCGTTTCTGGATTGTAATTGAACACTGGGAGTGGATTTATCTTATGTTTATTAATTTTTTTATACTTTTAACTTTTATTTTTATGTTAAATTGTCTATAGATTTTTGGTCAGGATTGGAGTTGAGCGAACCCGGGTTCGTACCGAACTTTGGGGTGTCCGTGACCCGGACCCGAACCCGGACATTTAAAATAAAGTTTGGGTTTGAGTTCTGGGTTCGGGTATTTGATCATGCATGTTGAATAGCTGCAGGGCAGCCAATCAACAGGCGTGATTTTCCCTAGAAGCCATCACAGCCATGACTACTAATGGCATGGCTGTAATTGGCCAGTGCATCATGTGACCCAGCCTCTACATGAGGCTGGAGTCACAGTGCTGCATGTCACATGCTCTCTGGGTAGTGTAGGGAGAGGATGCTGCTTGTGCTGTGAGGGACAGATTGCAGATAGATAGATAGGTAGAGATTACTACTACTACTGCTTTTAGGGACAGATTGCAGATAGATAGGTAGAGATTACTACTAATACTGCTTTTAGGGACAGATTGCAGATCTCATTCTGCATTACAGAAAGATCTGACTGGACTAGGTAGAGTCTACTGCTTAGAGGGACAAATTATTGTTCTAAAATCATCTCCTAGTTCTATAGGGTCAGGTTCCTGCTGTTGCTGTAAGGGACAGATTATTGTTCTAAAATCATTTTGCAGCCCTCTAGCACTTTCCAGGACTTTTTTACAGTAATTGTTGTGCCAAAAAGTTTGGGTCCCCATTGAATTCAATGGGTTTCGGGATAAAGTTCGGGTCAAGTTCGGTACCGAACCCGGACTTTTTTCCGAAATTCAGCCGAACCCACCGAACCCGAACATCCACTGGTTCGATCAACTCTAGTCACGATGCATTTAATTTTCAAGGTGGAATTTCACATTGGCTCCTTGTCAAACAGTATGTTTTCCTACATACAGTTCAAATATGTGATGAGATTTGTAACTGTTGGTATAGTAACATAGGAGTTTGCGTACCATTTTTAAAATATATTTTTGCCTAACATTGCCACCTCTGTGGCGCCATTGACAGATCGCCAAGGGTCAGAAATGGGTCATGGTTGAATGGATTGCAGATGCTGAAAAGATCTTCTCAGAGCTCAGATCGGTGTGTCAACCATCAATTCTGGTAGCACAAAATGTTTAAAAAGATTTTGTTGTTTAGATGGACACCTCTGATGTGGAATTAGAAGTCGTTCTGTGGCAGGTCATTTATGGAAAGGAACATTTGTTTTTTCTCAGTTTAAAATTTAACTGAGAAAAACTACACAATGGTTAAGCCGGAGTGTTTGGTCATTAAATGGGCACTGGAAAGGCACCAGGATTTCCTTGTAGGGAGGAAGTTCAGGCATATCTCCAGCTATGCTTCCCTGAAGTGGCTGTGAGAGAACAAGGGGCAAATGCCAGGAAAACCTGCTTGGTGTTGAAGGGAGTGTGACTGGAAGTTGTGCCTGTATAAAATTGCAAACATACCTGATAAGATAACCCTTCTGCTGGCTGGGCTATGTGCCTCTGTGGGCCGGACTGATTTACATGAGAGCGACTATTGTTGATTTAGAGGGTATTATTCATTTTGCAGTCAAATTAAAAAAAATACCCTACTACATGTTTGTTATCTGTTTATCATTCACACATGATGAAAAAGAAATTACATTTCTTAACTTTTAGATGTTTTTCATGAGGAGGTATCATGGGAAAGGTTTTCTTTTAACAATGTTAAAATGAGCCTGTCCCTTGTCTGTCCCCCTTTAACCCTTTATTAGGAAAGACAGTGATCAGATCTAGTTACAATTTGATAACAAAGACCTGTCTGCATAATACAGACAGAGTTATCTACGACAACCACAGCTGCCTAGCCCCCTTAAAAGCAAAGAAAACCAACCTAGCATTTTTCCGTGCTGAAGCGTTTCCCAGAATAGAGCATCTAAAAAAGGTATGCTGCAAATTGAATCATTTTTTAAAAGTATTGCTGTATGAATGGGTAACAAATCTAAAGTAGGTGTTATCCCAATTTGGATGTAAAGTGCAAATGCACTTTAAGTATGTTATGAGGATGATGTTATTCTGACTAGGAGTATTTGCGTTTCCCTTTTATGTACTCTTGCTTGTTGCAGTGAAGCCATTTTTGTTAAATAAGAGCCTGTTTTGATCTCCAGATATCACAGTGATTATAAGGCCTCATACACACGGGCGTTTGAAAAAAAATAAGCAAAACGCCGGGCCTGACGTCAGGGAAAAAATTGCTGTTTTTCTCTGCGTTTTTCATTGACGTCAATGCACGTTTTTTCACGCTAGCTTTCAGCGGCGTTTTCTGCCTCTATTCAAAATCAATGGTTCCCTATGGGAGCCCATTGATTTGAATAGAAGCCACACCAGAAGTCGGATCACGGTGATCCGGCTTGAGGCGCGACTTGTGTGCTAGGTGTCTTAAAGGGGAACCCCCACAAAAAAAATTGCGTGGGGTTTCCCCCCCCAAGAGCATACCAGGCTCTTCGATCCGGCATGGATTTTAAGAGGAGCCCCCACGCCGAAAAAAACGGAGTAGGGTCCCCCCCAAAATCCATACCAGACCCATATCCAAGCACGCAGCCTGGCAGGCCAGAAAAGGGGGTGGGGACAAGCAAGCTTATCGGAATCTAGAAGCCCCCTTTAATAAGGGGGCCCCCAGATGCCGGGCCCCCCACCTTATGTAAATGAGTATGGGGTACATCTTACCCCTACCCATTTACCTGGGGGAAAAAAAGTGTACAAAAAAAAACACTACACAGCTTTTTAAAATATTTTATTAAATCAGCTCCGGCATCTTCTCCCCTCTCTTCTCCATCGTCTTCTTTCTTCGGCTCTTTTGCGGGGTCTTCTGTCTTCTGAGGGGTCTTCTGCGGGGTCTTCTGCTCTTTTGCCGCTGTCTCCCCGGCTAGCTTCTCCCGCCGCTGCTTCTTCTTCTCCTTCTTCTGGAGATGTTGACTCGTCGCTCTCTTCCACTCGAATGCCTGGGGCGGGGCTGCGATGTGATGCTTTGCGCCAGGATGTGACATCATGAGGGTGGGACTCATGATAACGTCATCGTGTGGCCCCGCCCCATGCCAATATAAGGCAACCGCGCAGCACGGACCCGGCATTCGAGTGGAAGAGAGCGATGAGTCAACATCTCCAGAAGAAGGAGAAGAAGAAGAAGCAGCGGTGGGAGAAGCTAGCCGGGGAGACAGTGGCAAAAGAGCAGAAAACCCCTCTGAAGACCCCGCAAAAGAGCCGAAGAAAGAAGACGATGGAGAAGAGAGGGGAGAAGATGCCGGAGCTGATTTAATAAAATATTGTAGTGTAGTGTTTTTTTTTTTTGTACACTTTTTTCCCCCAGGTAAATGGGTAGGGGTACGATGTACTTATTAAAGGGGGCTTCCAGATTCCGATAAGCCCCCGCCCGATAAAGCACCTTGTCCATCAACATGGGGACAAGGTGCTTTGGGGTGGAGGGCACAGATGTACTTCTTTTGAAAAAATAAAACAGCTTTTCATTTATTCTACACATGCTTAAGTCATTTTCTTCATGGCTGTTTCATGACACTTATCCATTACTTTCTGGACAGAGTATAGGTCATGACATATGGAAGGAGCTGACCAGCTGACCTCATTAGCACACACCCTGCATCCTCTACCCTCCTACCTACCCACCCACTTCCAGGTTTTTTTTTCCCTACCTCAACTTTCATCTTGCACAGACCGTTCATTTGGCATTTTGAAGTGTGCAGGAGATGAGAGACGAGATAACAACCTATGTGAATAGAGCTGTAGTATTGAAAACAGGAGAAGTATGTGCTGGGTTATGCAAAGTTCACCTTAGGCTGGCCATGCATTATACAATTTTTTGTTCAATTTCCTCTAGATTTACCTTGAACTATGTAGTGCAAGGTGGAGGGTTTTTGTGGGAATTGGCGCTGCCTCCTAAAAAATCTATTAATCTTTAGACTATTGTGCAAAAGATGCTGCTAAACCAACTTACATATATGGTTTAATATCAATCAAGAAAAAATCTAAAGGAGCATTAAATAAGTCAAACTAAAATACAAATGTATGACACAGGTGACAATAAAAAAGTAGAAAAGTATAAATATATCGGAGGTGATAGGTGAATATATGTGACAGTCCACGATCAATCAATATATATTTAAGGTGCTATTTAAGAACAAGTGAACCAGTGTGTCATGCACCAATTGGTGTTTCAAAAACTCATATAAATATGCTGGGTATATTTCCAGGGCTTAAAAATCTATCCACAAATAGATGTAGCTGTATCCCAATACACCATAATTCTTAGGCAGACAGTGCATATATTAAAGCCGTGGTGGCTTGTGCCAGGTGATGTGAGGAGATGGAGCGATGACACAAACAAACATGCTCCCCTCCTGCAAACTTCCCCACTCACCGATCCTCACTGATCTCCGGGAGTTCCTAGGCAGGTCCTATATTCGGCCCGTGGGTCCTTCCGTGGGTCCTCACATAGTAATGCAAACAGAGGGACGGCGGTTTAAGGGTAAATATGTATAGTCAGCTGTAAAGATTCCAAGAGCACTTACATGTAAGGTAGGAGAAGTCAGACACGGATGTTTTCTGAAAAACCGGAACTTCCTTGCGTTCCAACGACCGGAAGTGCGTAACGATGCAAGCCAAGGCTCCATCCAACGCGTTTCGTCACACGGACGTCATCGGAGGCGGCCTCTGATGACGTTCGTGTGACGAAACGCGTCATGTAAGTGCTCTTGGAATCTTTACAGCTGATTATACATATTTACCCTTAAACTGCTGTCCCCCCCTCTGTTTGCATTACTACGTGAGGACCCACGGAAGGACCCACGGGACGAATATGGGACCTGCCTAGGAACTCCCGGAGATCAGTGAGGATCGGTGAGTGGGGAAGTTTGCAGGAGGGGAGCACGTTTGTTTGTGTCATTGCTCCATCTCCTCACTTCCCTCACATCACCTGGCACAAGCCACCACGGCTTTAATATATGCACTGTCTGCCTAAGAATTATGGTGTATTGGGATACAGCTGCACCTATTTGTGGATAGATTTTTAAGCCCTGGAAATATACCCAGAATATTTATTAGACTTGTGCATGGCTAAAAAATTATTTTTTTTCGATTTTCGGAAATTCGGAAATTCAAAAAATTCGTAAATTCAGAAATTTTAAAAATTCGTAATTCGGAAATTAAAAATTCGGAAATTCGGCAATTGCGGTAATTCGGAAATTCGCGGTAATTCGGCAATTGCGGTAATTCGGCAATCGGAGCAGATGAAAATCCGAAATTCGGAAATTCGGAAATCTGAAAATTGGAAAAAACTAAGAATATTTGAAATAATAACTAATAACTATTAAATTATAGGTATTGGAATTTCATTGAAAGTTTGGTTGTTAATGAACTTAAATATGAAATTTAGCACTAATAGTCATACTTTCTAGAAAATTTCAATACCTATATTTAATAGTTATTTATTATTATTTCAAATATTCTTTTTTATTTCCGAAATTCGGAAATAAGGAAGAACATTTGAAATAATAAGTTATTAATTTATAATTTTTACTTATTATAAATTATAATAAGCTATTATTATTTCAAATGTTTTTCCTTATTTCCGACTTTTGCAGTGTATGACTGTATATATGCATACTGTATGTATGTGTGTGTGCATACTGGGTGTGTATATACTGTGTGCATATTGGATGTATATTGTATGTATACTGTGTGTTTACATACAATATAAGCACAGTATATACACACCCAGTATGCACACACACTACATACAGTATGCATATATACAGTCACACACTGCAAAAGTCAGAAATAAGGAAGAACATTTGAAAAAATAATAGCTTATTATAATTCATAATTAGTGTTGAGCGAACCCGGACTGTAAAGTTCGGGTCCGTACCAAACTTTTGGGTGTCCGGGACCCGGACCTGAACCCGAACTTTTCAAAAAAAGTCCGGGTTCGGGTCCGAAGTTCTGGTAATTTTACTGAAAGTTCTGAAAATTGCTGTAAAAAAGTCCTGGAAAGTCCTAGAGGTCTGCAAAAGGAAGGAAATGGGGGTAAGGGTCGGACAAGTGCTCTACAAAGAAATGGGGACAGGGAAATAACTAAAAGCATTTTTAAAAAAAAAATCAAAAATGGAGGTGGATGTGGACCATCTTCAAACTGTGTCTGAAAAGTATTAATTAACGGTAGAAGCCATATCACTGTTCTAAAATCATCTTCAAACTGTGTCAAAAAAGTATAAATAAGCCTGGAGAACCCATATCACTGTTCTGCAAGCATCTGGAAACTGTGTGTTAAACTTCAACTAAAACCGGGAGAAACCACACTACTGTTCTGCAAGCATCTGGAAACTGTGTGTTAAACTTCAACTAAAAGCGGGAGAAACCATACTACTGTTCTGCAAGCATCTGGAAACTGTGTGTTGAATTTAACTAAAACCGTGAGAAACCATACTACTGTTCTACAAGCATCTGGAAACTGTGTGTTTTTGACCTTTGCAGTGTGTGACTGTATATATGCATACTGTATGTATGTGTGTGTGCATACTGGGTGTGTATATACTGTTTATATTGTATGTAAACACACAGTATACATACAATATACATCCAATATACACACAGTATATACACACCCAGTATGCACACACACATACATACAGTATGCATATATACAGTCACACACTGCAAAAGTCGGAAATAAGGAAAAACATTTGAAATAATAATAGCTTATTATAATTTATAAGTTAAAATTATAAATTAATAACTTATTATTTCAAATGTTCTTCCTTATTTCCGAATTTCGGAAATAAAAAAGAATATTTGAAATAATAATAAATAACTATTAAATATAGGTATTGAAATTTTCTTGAAAGTATGACTATTAGTGCTAAATTTCATATCTAAGTTAATTAACAGCCAAACTTTCAAGTAAATTCCAATACCTATAATTTAATAGTTATTAGTTAGTTATTTCAAATATTCTTAGTTTTTTCCAATTTTCGGATTTCCGAATTTCGGATTTTCGTCTGTTCCAATTGACAAATTTCCGAATTACCGCAATTGCCGAATTACCGCAAATCTCCGAATTACCGCAATTGCCGAAATTACCGCAATTGCCGAATTACCGCAAATTTCCGAATTAACGAAATTGCCGAATTACCGCGAATTTCCGAATTACCACGAAAATTTGGAAAAATTCGGAAATTGAAAATTTGGAATTTGGAATTTCTCCGAATTGCCGAATTTTGCAAAATTCGGTAAAAACGAAATTCGGAGCGAAACAAATTGCACAAGCCTAATATTTATATGAGTTTTTGAAACACCAATTGGTGCATGACACACTGGTTCACTTGTTCTTAAATAGCACCTTAAATATATATTGATTGATCGTGGACTGTCACATATATTCACCTATCACCTCCGATATATTTATACTTTTCTACTTTTTTATTGTCACCTGTGTCATACATTTGTATTTTAGTTTGACTTATTTAATGCTCCTTTAAAAATACTATTATACAGGTTTTATCAATTTTTGCACAGTCACATATTTATTGTCACTAATATTAGTCTCGATACATATATATTTTTTTTTGATTGATATTGAACCATATATGTAAGTTGGTTTAGCAGCATCTTTTGCACAATAGTCTATAGATTAATAGATTTTTTAGGAGGCAGCGCCAATTCCCACAAAAACCCTCTACTTTATTCATTACTGGATTCATTTCTGGTATTAGTGGGGGCAGCAGCCTAAATTTATATACACATATCCCACTAGGAACAGCGCCATACCACACACCCTCCTTACAATTTACCTATGTAGTGCAAGGGCCTGCCTGATTGGATACAGAGTGATTGGCTGGATAGGTGTTTCCTCCTATTATATATGTATTTGGTAAATCTAATGGGAAGCTGGAATTTAGAAAAAAAAAGGTGAACAAAGATGAACTTAGGCTTTAAGGACACAGTTGACAAAATCCCTTGCTGAGGCTTATTTTGCTCTAGTGGACCTGCCGTGCAGCCTATCGTTGCCTCTTTGGAAACCTGTGAGACCCTTGCGGTCTGGTCCAAATGCATGGCTCGTGACCCAGGTGCTATTCTAGGGTTGTCACCTGTTTGGGATTCGGACAGTCTGAGTTTTGAATCGTGTCCAGATTTCAGTCCTGAAACCCTGACACAATATATTTAGACCGGACTGTGGCCCCCCATGCTCCGGGGGCCCATGCAGCATCCCTATAACACTTGGACAGGAGGGGCGGCAGGGGCAGCATTTACTAGAATGGATAGGCTGTATTTCCCTCATGCAGCAGCTGAAAGCCAGCTTCTCCTTCCTGTCGGAATTTCAGCTGCTGTAGGAGTAAATTCCAGGGGAACAGTTGTAGCAAGAGCTGCCCCTGCCACCTTTTCTGTCCACGTTCCACTTCTTTCTGCTGACCACTAACCCCCCCCCACAGGAGCACTGCTGGTTTCCCTCCTTTCCTGCCAGCTGCTGCAGGGGATGTTCCTTTTCTGAATGAACACAGTACGTGATTGGTGATTGGTACTGATTGCTCACTGTGTTCATTCATTCATAGTAAACTGTGTTTACTATGCTTCCGTTTGTGAATAAACAGAAGCTGCTCAACACAGAGCACTTCCCATTCATTCACTGTCCAGTACAGCTGAGGCTGCAGAGAAAGGGACTGGGGAATCTCTGTCCGCAGACTTTTTCTCTGTCTCAAAAGTGAGATATCAAGGGTCTGTTTAGATATTTATAAGGTAGCAACATAAAATCCAGTAGTCTAAGAATATGCCTGTGTCCTGTACTGCACTCCTAGAAACAGATCTTTTTTTTTTTTTTTGCTATAGATACAATTTTAAGTGACACTAAAAACTATCCATATTCTCTAAACATAATCCATACACAACCACTACCTAATTGCCCTGTAATCTCTTTTTCATTAAATTGTTTCTTACTGTGTTTTTTTTTTTTTTTGGTTACTTATAATATTCTCTGTTAGCTCCCGAACCTCACCTTTTATCCCTCACTTCTGTTGGTGTGGAACAAGCAGTGAAAGTTGCACTTTAGTTGCAGACATGTGCACTGCTCCATGCACACTAAAAGTCCCAGAGTTCATAACCTCTAGTACATCTTAGAAGCAAGCAAGAGAGGGTGGCTACATGCCTATATACAGGGGGAACATAGAAAATGAACAAAGCAACCCTCTAACAAGAAGTCGGATCCCAGCAGCAAGGAAAAAAATGATTTGGAGGAGGCTGGGAGCAATACTTTTTGACTTAAGAATACATATTTAAATACAATTTACTTTTTCTGGTACAATAGTTTTTATTGGGTTAACCACTTGCCGACCCTGTAATGTAAATACACGGCCACAAGGTGAATCAATTGTTCTGGGAGGGCGTACTATAACATCCTCCCAGAATCGTGCTCCCGTGCGCCTCCTGAGGTGCGCGCCCGGGAGCATCCGTGACCGCCTGGTCAGTGAGACCCAGTGCATCATGAATCGCTCACTCGTATCGGCCATTTACCACGTGATCACTCCGTTAAATGATGAAACGATCAGATGTAAACCAGCCGGCGGATATCTGGCTTGTCTCTCCGCACCGATCGGTGCAGTGTGAGAGGACAGGGGGGAGAGATGATAAGCAGTGGTGCTGTGGGCAGGATCTGAAGTGCCCACAGCACTGCTATGTGCCAGTCTGCATCCCCCATCCATCAATGTTCAACCATCCAGCCTCACCGATGCTCACTCATCCATCACCCATGCATCCGTGCTCACCCATGCATCCGTGTTCACCCATCCAGCCATGCTCACCCATGCATCCGTGTTCACCCATCCAGCCATGCTCACCCATGCATTCGTGTTCACCCATCCAGCCTCATCTGTGCTCACCCATGCATCCGTGTTCACCCATGCATCCATGCTCCGCCATCCATCTGTGCTCACCCATGTATCCCTGCTCCGCCATCCATCTCTGCTCACCCATGCATGCATACTCACCCATACATACATGCGTACCCATGCATTTGTGCTCACCCATGCATCCGTGCTCACCCATGGATCCGTGCTCAGTCATTTCCATCCACGGCTCATCCACCCCCATTCGTGCTCATTTATGCCTCATTCATGCTCATCCATACCACATCAGTTCTCATCCATGACACATCCATGCCACTACAGTACCCATCCGTGCCACTACAGTGCCTCACAATAGTGTAATAGGCAGTCAAATTACATTTGAAATTTATGCCCTTAGAACGCTTTTCCAAAAACTTGTGGAAAAAATTGACATGTTCAAAAGACTCATTATGCCTCCTAGAATATACGTTGGGTTGTTTACTTTCCAAAATGGGGTCATTTGTTGGGCGTTTCCATTGTCCTGGTAGTCCAGGACCTTCAAAAGTGCAAGAGGTGGTCAGGAAATTATATGTATAATTTATGTCGCTAGAATGCCTGATGGTTTTCCCTGCATGTTGGGCCTCTGTGGCCACAATATGTAAAAGTCTCACACATGGGGTATCGCCATACTCAAAAGTAGTAGAATGTGTTTTGGGGTGTAATTTGTGGTATGCATATGCTGGGTGTGAGAAATAACCTGTTAATATGACAATTTTGTGAAAAAAAAACTGAAAAAAATTTGGACTGTGTACTTTCCAAAAAGGGGTAATTTCAGGGGTATTTGTACTTTCCTGGCTTGTTAGGGTCTCAAGAAATGAGATAGGCCATCAGTGCATCAGGTGTGATCAGTTTTCAGTGATTGGCACCATAGATTGCAGACTATAACTTTCACAAAGACCAACTAATATACACTTATTTGGGTTATTTTTACCTAAGATATATAGCAGTATAAATTTTGGCCAAAATGTATGAAGAAAAATTACTAATTTGCAAATTTTATAAGAGAAAAAAAGAAAAATGCATTTTTTTACATTTTCAGTCTTTTTCCATTTATAGCGAAAAACAATAAAACCCCAATGGTGATTAAATACCACAAAAAGAAAGCTCTGTATGAAAAAAGGACAAAAATTTGACATGCCCCCAATGCATTTCGCTCCACCCCTCGGAGCTTAATCACATGGATCCCTATGATGTGGATGTATGGCATCTGGGATTTCCTCCTCTCTCTCTTCAGCCACTATAGGAGCCAGGACGAGCTCCACTCCCCCGCCAGCACTCCTGCAGCAGCGGATGTTTTCATCTTCCACACTACTCCCCAAACCAGCTGAGCCTGAGCGGCACACCATTCTTGTCTAAAAAATTTACAGGCTTGAGGAGAAAGAAGGCAAAATTATCCTGCACAAGGGAACAAACATCAAATTACTTGTGAACACAAACAAAACACATTTCCAATGTTTTAGAGTGAATAGTAGAAGAATCCGGCACTAGTGTCGGAGGTGGTAATGAGTAACCGGGCACGGGAGCCCGAGACATGGTAAAAAAGGGGGGGGGGAGGGAGAAGGCGGAATGGGGGGATAGGAAAGCAGAGGGTGAAGGAGGAGCAAGGGTGAGAACCTAGTAGAATAAAGAAGGAAGGAAAAAGATGCAGGCCTAGGCAGGGGGAGAAAAAGAGATGGTCAAGACAGGAGTAGAAGAAGAGGATTTAGGCTTAGGCAGAAAGAGAGAATGAAGCCTGGGGGCTAGATGGTATACTAACGCAGTCCAGAATACCCAAGCTGGCTGGGGGCAGAGGAGCATAGGATCAGAATGCTCTTCAGCTCTGCAAACCTAACCTAGGGCTTCCTCCAGGCTCTAGCAATAGCACTATTTGCGGCAATTAAGAGGTAGTTGGCCAGCTTTTGTTGATATGAGAAAAGGCCTGGGAGGGGGCAGTGGAGAAGTGCATGCCGGGCATCATTAT
Organism: Glandirana rugosa; assembly: GCA_018402905.1. Taxonomy (NCBI): domain Eukaryota; kingdom Metazoa; phylum Chordata; class Amphibia; order Anura; family Ranidae; genus Glandirana; species Glandirana rugosa. The sequence continues at coordinate 108,739 of BLSH010476406.1, forward strand.
GGAAAGAGAGTACATGAATAAGTGTCGAGAGTAGGCCATAGACCCTGGAATCCCACCAAACGTGGGCAAGACCACCATATATGGATCTCGCCTCAGCGTTGACCACACCCCCTGAAACATCTATCATTGTATGACAGGTTTGAATGGGATATGCGGGCCGGGACGCAATAATACAGAGTTTAGTGTCACTATAAAGTGTATCTATAGTCACAATTTAAAACCAGTATATTCAGTTCCACATTAAATTTTAATAATTTCACATGAAGTAAACAGCAGAGAACAGGCTGAAAAGCATGCAGGGAATCATGGAAATTGTAGAAGGAGATGGGCAGCAGATAGGCAGCACCTCACTGCATGAAAGGAGAGTTTTCAAGTAAGTCTATATTGGATTATCAATAACAAATATTGTTTGTGATTACAATGCTGACAATATAAAATGAAAGTGTATAGTTTTGATCATAGAACTTGCATTGAAAATACCATCTAAACTATACTGTATTTTAAGACTCTTAAACATTCATTGTATATTTTGAGGCCTATGTGAATATTATTTATTAGTTGGATAAGATAAGTTGAACCAGAAAAGCGTAACTTGATAAGAAGTAATTTAGAGAGCGATACATGGCTTCATAGTTGTGGGTCAAAGCCCTCTGACATATGGCATAGATTTGTTTTGTTTTTAATACATCTACATATACCACTGCTAGTGCAAAAGAGGTTAATGTCAATTCACATTTTATGGGCTCCTGCTGTGATTTTAATCCCTCCCCATATATTCAACATTTGGACTTTATATGTGGAGTTTTTCATCCTCATTTTTCTTTTTCCCTTTTGTCACCACTCCATACTGGAATTTATGATCTGCCTATAAAGATAAGTCTCAGGGAGCAGGTTGCTCTCCAGACATAAATCTGGCTGACGGAGCTATGTACCTACTTGACTAGTAGTAGAAAAACATACACTAGCTCTGATTTATTGATTTATTAGCAGGTAAGTAGGGATAGAGGTCCAGTAATACAGTAAAAAAGCATTATTTATACTGTCCTGACAAGCAGATAGCTTCAACACTGCATAACCAATGTATCATGGACCCTGGATCTTTTTTTTTTTTTTTTCCCTAGAACCTTTTCATACATAAACGTAGGACCTTTTTTTTTTTTTTTTTTTTAATTCCCATGCGTTACAGCCAACTTAAATGACATAATACATATGAGCA
>BLSH010476406.1:152793-169343 GCA_018402905.1 Glandirana rugosa
TGGTCTAAAACACCAGGTGAACATAGGTGGTTGTTCACAAACAGAAAATAAATCCTTGCCATCCAAGCACTAACTAAACATATCCAGTGTCCCTAACTCAAAGGTGAAGGGCTTCTCCCAGTCACCCACAAAACAAAGATAATGCAAACCTTTTGTTTTAGTCACAAAGCAAACTTCAGGTCAGCAGCTCTCTCAGGCTTTGGCTCCCTGAGTCCAGGTCAAGAGCAATCCTCTGATCCAGACCTGCTTGCTTTATACCACTTGTTGGTGGATACAAGTGGACCACAAAATCTGGTCTGGAAGCAACCCTGCCAAGTTGGCTGGTAAAACCCGGACTGGATTCCACCTTAGTTTCCTGTAAATGAACGCATGTGAGGTGAAACATACCGTCCATCGATCACCTCGCCTTTCATAATGTCACATATCCCCCCCCCCCCCCTGTTCAAGCCCCTGCTGCTGAGCAACTGTCCCAGCCAGATAATTGATACGGGAATGGGCATCTGCATTATTTTGGAGTTTTCCAGCTCTATGTTCCACTGCGAACCTAAATACTTGAAGAGCAAGGGACCACCTTGTCATCTGACTGTTTTTCTCCTTGTTATCACACATCCATTTAAGAGGGGCATGATCAGTGACTATTTTGAATGGTCTCCCCAACAGGTAATATTTCAGGGCATCTAAGGCCCATTTGATAGCTAAACACTCTTTCTCAACAATGGCATCATTTTTCTCATGTCTGTTGAGCTTTCTGCTAAGGTAAACCACTGGGTGCTCCTCCCCGTCTCTGACTTGGGACAGTACAGCACCCAGTCCCACATCAGAGGCGTCTGCACCACAAACTCCTTTGGGAAATCTGGGGTCATGAGCACAGGTTGTGCACAAAGGGCTTGCTTCAACCTTTGAAAGGCCTTCTCTGCCTCAGGGTTCCACCTAATCATGATTGACCCTCTACCCTTCATTAGATCTGTCATTAGGGCTGCAATGGTGGCAAAATTGGGTATAAAACACCTGTAGTACCCTGTGATCCCAAGAATTGCTTTTTATTTATAGGTTATTTGCCACTTTTGAACTGCCTCATTCTTATTGATCTGGGGCTTGATCAGCCCCCGGCCAATAATATAGCCAAGGTATTTGGCCTCCTCCAAGCCTATGGCACACTTATTGGGGTTGGCAGTCCTGCTTTCCTAAGGGAATCTACTACTGTTTGCACTAGGAGCAAATGAGATTCCCAATCTGGGCTGTGGATGATTACATAGTCCAAATAGGCGGCTACATATTGGCCATATGGTCCTATGGTTTTATCCATCATTTTCTGGAATGAGGCAGGAGCACCATGCAAGCCAAAAGACATCCACTTATACTGGAAGGACCCCTCGGGGTAGAAAACACAGTTATTTCCATCTGGTTTTGGGGACCAACACTTTGGGACTTAACCAGTCACCATGGTACTCCTCTATCACGTCCAGCTCTAACATGTTATTTATTTCATTTGCAACTGCTTCCCACCTAGCCTCGGGTATTCTATAGGGCTTTACATTTACGTGGACACCTGGTTCCGTAATTATGTCATGCTCTATAACTGTGGTCAGTCCGGGCAGGGGAGAGAAAGAGCCTTTATTCTTACTTACAAATTCATTAACGTACTTCTGTTGGGCCACTGACAAGGTTTCAGTTATGGGTACTTCAGGAGTCACAGGGGACATGTCCTTTTGGGGAGTTGGTATTGCCAGTAAGGTCTCTCTGTCCCTCCAAGGTTTCAAGAGATTAACCTGATCTATTTGCTGTGGTTTCCTTATCTCTGGCTGGTAAACTTTGTAGTTTATCTCCCCTACTCTTTCCATAATTTCAAAGAGACCTTGGCACTTTGCTAGGAATTCTCAACTGTGGGGACTAGTACCACCACTCTATCACCAGGGCTGAAGACCCTGTTTTTTTCACCCTGACCCAACCCTTCTCTGGGCCTCCTGGGCCTGCTCCATATGTTGCCATACAAGCGGCGTGACAGCAGCGATTCTATCTTGCATCAGTGAGATATGCTCGATGACGCTTCTATAAGGCGTGGTCGCTCCCTCCCACCTTTCTTTTGCAACATCTAGCAATCCCCTGGGATGTTTACCATACAGTAGTTCAAAAGGGGAGTAACCCGTAGATGCCTGAGGTACCTCTCCTATGGCAAACATGAGGTATGCCAGCAAAAAAATCCCAATTTCTCCCATCTTTGTCCACCACCTTCTTTAACATGCTTTTGAGCATTTCGTTTAATCTCTCCACAAGGCCATCAGTTTGCGGGTGGTAGACAGAGGTACGGAGATAGGAGATTTTGAACAACTTACACAATTCTTTAGTGACTCAGGACATAAATGGGGTGCTATGATCTGTTAACAACCCTTTTGGAATACCTACATGACTAAATACCTGGATCAGCTCTAGCTGAGGTATTACGCAAGGGAATGGCTTCGGGATATCGCGTGCCATAGTCCAGTATTACCAGTATGTGCTATTGGCTCCGGGCAGACTTTACTACTGGTCCCACCAGATTCATGCCAATTCTTTCAAAAGGCACTTCAGTTATTGGTAATGGTACCAGCGGACTGCGAAAATGGGTCGATGGCGAAGAATACTGACACTCTGGTCATGACTCACAATATTCTTTGACATCTGCATATAATCCAGGCCAAAAGAATCTCTGGGTTATTCTCTCCTTGGTCTTCTCTATACCCAGGTGTCCACCCATCATGTGACCATGGGCTAAATCTAATACCATTCGGCGATTGGGTTTGGGAACCACTAGCTGCTCTACCTCCTCCTCCCCTTGCTTTACTACCTGATACAGGAAGTTATTTTTAAGAGACATGTAGGGAAAAGACACCCCTATATTAGGTTCAACGGGTTCCCCATCTATCATTTTAATGTTTTCTCTGGATCTATTGAGTGTGGAGTCTCTTAATTGTTCCGTACAAAAATCATCTTTCCTGACCTCTAAGTCAGGCACCACATTCTGTCCACTCTCACTATTAGAGTCAGAGATAATTTCTTGTTCATTAACCTCCAGCTGGAGGCTGGATTCCAGCTCCTCCTGCTCCCCAGCCATTACAGAAAAAGGAAAAGGATTTTCTCCTTCCTCGGACACGCCAACAGTTTCACTTTCAATTTTGCAATCAAAAGGGTCTGGTGCGAGTTCCAGTGTTTCCTCAGCTGGGGGAACTCTGTCCTCCTGACTACTTCTGTTTTCCCATAAACTCCAAAAGTGGGGAAAATCTCTCCCCACTAGGGCTTAATGAAGCAGTGAGGGTACTACCCCCACTGAATGTGTCAACATGCCCCAAGGGGTATCAATATTAACCACAGCAGTCTGATAGTCACGTGTGTCACCATGTATGCAAATAACCCCAATAGTGCTAGGGTGTAACTTTTGCAGGATTTACACAATCACCTTTGACTAATGTCACAACACACTACCAGAATCAAGCAGAGCAGTAACTGGCTTTCCATCAACTGAAATCACACACATTTGTTTTTCCATACGCTCCTGACAATGCAGTACATGCTACCTGTGCAAAAAGAGACATGTGTTTTTTCAAATAAGCATTACCACATTGCATTGGTTCATCATTTAGGGAACAGTTAGCAGCAATATGACTTAACATATGGCAGCGATAACATTTTATGTGTTCTGTAAACTACCCAGTCCTCTAAACAGCCTCAGAGACCTTTCTGACCTATTTGGCCAGTCTTCAGGTCCTGAGCCCATAGTTTCATTATCTGTAGCAACAGTCTTGTTATTTTTCCCCACGCCCTTGAACCCAGGAACAGTCTTACCGGATCCTCCGGGCATTTTTTCACCCTTAGAGACATTGGAGTGGGGCGTGGATGGGTTCAACAAGTCCTCAGCAGCAGTATATCTCTCCCCCAGGTCCACCAGCTGGTTTGCAGTCTTAGGGTCACCATGGCTGACCCACTTCCTCAAAGTGGCAGGAAGTGCACGTAAATAACGGTCCATGACCACATGCTCCACAATCTTAGGGTCCGGCAAAGTCTCTGGCTGCAGTCACTTCTTGGTGAGGTGTATTAAGTCAAACATTTGGGAGCGGGGTGGCTTGTCAGTACTCTATGACCACCCATGCACCCGTTGAGCCCGGACTGCAATGGTGACGCCCAGGGTGCAAGTATCTCAGCTTTCAGTGTCTCATAATGCTGGGCAACATCTGGTTCCAGGTCATAATAGGCCTTTTGGGGTTCTGTCAGGAGAGGTGCTAACAGTCCCACCCATTGCTCTTTTTGCCATCCTTCCACAAGAGCGACTCTTTCAAAAGAGGCAAGTATCCACATCTGCAGGTGTCATCTTTTGCAGGTAATAGCTGGCACGTATCATTTTCTGTTCCACCGGCAAGGGACCTGCGGACACCTTCTTTAAATCCACCAACTGGTGATTCGTCTCCTGCTGGGCTGCAATGGCTGGTGATTCGCTTCCTGCTGCACTACAGTGGCCTCTGCAAGCTGGCGATTGGTTTCCTGTTGCTGGCGATTGTTCTCCTGCAGGGTTGCAGTGGCCTGCAGCAGGACTCATAACACATCCTCCATCTTTCCATTTGTTCAGGAAGATGTCTGCATCTTCCACCATATGTGGGGGTCAGCTAAATTGGGTTCACCTTCCCTGGAAAAAGATAGTCCAAACGGCAGGTTTTCTTAAAATCTGACTTGTAGCCAGGTTTATTTACAAGGTTGCATGTAAAATCAAATAAACAAATCAGAAAATAAATCCTTTCCATCCAGGCATTAACTAAACATATCCAGTGTTATTAACTCAAAGGTGAAGGGCTTCTCCCATTACCCACAAAACAAAGATAATGCAAACCTTTTGTTTCAGTTGCAAAGCAAACTTCAGTTCAGCAGCTCTCTCAGGCTTTGGCTCCCTGAGTCCAGGTCAAGAGCAACCCTCTGATCCAGATCTGCTTCATTTATACCACCTGTTGGTGGACACAAGTGGACCGCAAAATCTGGTCTGCAACCAACCCTGCCAAGGTGGCTGGTAAAACCTGGACCGGATTCCACCTTCCTGTAAATGAACTCATATGAGGTGAAACATACCGTCCATCGATCACCTCGCCTTTCATAATGTCACAGTGTATGTGTGTATATATATATGGTCCCTCTTTGCTGCTCCTGGCCCCTCCCTCTTTTGAGTGCCCCCTCAGCCGGCAGCTCTCTATGGGGGCACCCCAGCCAAGTCAGAGCTCCGTGTATCCATTCAGACATGGAGCCCCAACCTGGCCCTGCCCCCTTTCTCCCCTGATTGGCTGACAGACTTTGACAGCCGCGGGAGCCAATCGCGCCGATGTTATGTCTCAGCCAATCAGGATGAGTGTACTGGACGGCTGAGGGGATCGTGGACATTGCTGGAGAGAGAAGGGGCTCAGGGTAAGTATGTGGGGGGCTGCTACACACAGAAGGTTTTCTATCTTCATGCATAGAATGCATTAAGATAAAAAACTTCTGCCTTTACAACCCCTTTAAATAAACATTTAGTGCGCATGCACAATTAGCATTTGCTGGTGCCCCCCACCTCCACCTTTTTCCCAAAGCAATGCTGAACACTGCAAAACCTAATGCCACTTTATTGATAATAATTGCTGAGTGGACAATGTCAATAAGGCAGAGAACTGTATCAGTAGTTTTTTTATTTTGTTTGAATTTTTTTTATTATTGTTTTTTTTTTACATTTAAAAAAAATTGCAATAATGTTTATTTATTTTTTTTACAATTTTTGGGAGCCCCATTGGGGGGCTTTGTTGAGAAATATCAGGCATCTAAACAGATCCCTGATGTTTCACTTTTGAGACAGAGAAAGTAACAGAGGAAAGAGAGTCCCCAGTTCCTTTCTCTGCAGCCTCGGCTGCGCTGGACAATGAATGAATGGGAAGTGCTCTGTGCTGAGAGGCTTCCTGTTCATTCACAAACTGAAGCTTAGTAAACACATTTAACTATGCTTAAGTTATGCATTAACACAGTGAGTAATTGGTACCGATCACTCAACGTGTTGATTCAGAAAAGGAAGGGGCTTTGCTTTTTCTTGCAAACTCAAAAGGATAGAATTTTACTATTTGCTCATAAGTCCTCTGTGGTGAGCAGATACCAAGAATGAGGATACAAACTCCTTGAGAAGTGGTATCAAACCCCGTCAGTGTTAAATCGTATGTTCCCCCAGACTTCCAATATCTGTTGGCGCTGTCAGGTACCCTATTTCATATTTTTTGTAAATGCCCAAAGACTTTTGGAATATGGTTGAACAAATGGTTAAAGCATTAACTGGTGTCTCTTGGGAGGAAGCCAGTAGCATTTTGCTCTATGATACACCTTTATCTAATAAAAGGTATAAAAACTCTTTGTTTAAACACCTTTTAATGGCTGCAAAAGCATGTATATCAGCATTTTGGAAGTGCTCAAGTCCTCCGACTAAATCTCACTGTCTGGCTAGAATTATGGAAATTCAGGAAATGGAATATTTTATGATGTCAATGATAGAACAGAGTGAGAAATACTGGAAGATATGGACTCCCTATTTTTTGTATAAAGACCACACTCCTCTAGTTCTATAGGGTCAACTTCTAGGATTCCATGTGCAGCTTTTAGAGACCTTGGATGGGTGCCAGGCAAGAGGGGGAATTGGAGTCTTTTTTTTTTTTTTTTTTTATGTTTTGGTAATTTGGTATTTCTCTCTTTTTTTTTTTTTCCTTATTCCTTTTATTTTTATTTTGTTTTCTTTTTTAACCACTTGCTTACTGGGCACTTATACCCCCTTCCTGCCCAGGCCAATTTTCAGCTTTCAGCACTATCACACTTTGAATGACAATTGCGCTGTCCTGCAACACTGTATACCCATATGAAATTTTTATAATTTTTGTTTCCCACACAAATAGCGCTTTCTTTTGGTGGTATTTAATCACCACTGTTTTTTTTATTTTTTTCTAAACAAACAAAAAAAAATAACGATCATTTTGAAAAATACACAAAACGGTTTTCATATTTTGTTATAAAATTTTGCAAACAGGTAATTGTTCTCCTTCACTGATGGGCATTGATAGGCGGCACTTATGGGCACTGATAGGTAGGAATGATGGGCACTGATGAGGAGGCACTGATGAAGCTGCACTGATGGGTGGCACTGACGGCCATTGATAGGTGGCACTCATGGGCACTGATAGGTGGCACTGATAGAGAGCACTGATGACTGGCACTGATAAGTGACGCTGATGATGAGGCAGTAATGGGCACTGATTTGTAGCACTGATGGGCATTGATAGATGACATTGGTGTACACTGATTAGCAGCACTGGAGGGCACTGATTAGCAGCACTGGTGGGCACTAAGGCGACTGATGTCCTTCTAACAGAAGCTGGTTAATGGCTTTCTTCTTTTATTAATGCTGACAGTGTGTGGGAAAACAAAAGCCGATAACCAGCTTCTGTTTACTTCCGTGATCAGCTGTCATTGGCTGACAGCTGATCACATGGTAAAGGGCCTGCTATGATTGGCCCTTTACCTCGGTCAGTGATCAGCCAAGTCCCAAGGACTCTGCGATCACAGAGTGCGCTGGGCAGCGCAAGAACGGGAGGACGACCATGTACGCCCTCCTGACATTTTAAGCCCATGCTGTAACCATCTGTCAGCCATAGCGCAGGCACCAAGTAGTTAAAAAAAGCTTGTGCTTATATCTTGGTAATATCTGAAAAACGTGGGGTACAACATTTGTTGAGATTAGCATGTAGTCAGTATGCTGTATAGTAGTAAGGCCTCATACACACAGGCGTATGAAAAAAAAATAAGCAAAACGTCGGGCCTGACGTCAGGGAAAAATCTGCAGTTTTTTTCGGAGTTTTGCATCAGGGTTAATGCGCGTTAGTGAGTGTCGGTGTCATTAGGCATTTTTTTAAAAAAAAAAATTCCTCTGCTATTTTTTAACCTGAAAATATCGGTGTCAAAAACGCTGGTTAACGTCGGTACGGCGTTAGAGAGCATTTGTGAGCGTTTTGTCGGCTCAGCGTCAAAAATACCAAAACGCTATAGCCTCGGAATGGGATGGTCCCGCGTTCTATTTACAGCTCACTAACGCAGACGCCTTCTACAGCTCAAAAACATCAGCCTTTTTATGGGGCCATTGAATAACATGGAGAGCTGCAAAAAATGCTAAAAAAACGTGGCTGTAAAAAATGCCCATGTGTATGAGGCCTAATAGTCATGTGATCTTGACTTACATATGCAATGCCTACATTTTTTTTTCTTGAACTATGTGGTGTATTGCTGTCTGCATACATTTTTGCTTTTGTAACTCTTTGGTGATATGGAAATGATGTTTCTTCATATATAAATAAAGAATTGAAAAAAAAAAAAAGGAAGGGGCCAGTAAATTGCACATTTACCAGTTCCTTCCACACTCTCTACCCTTAAAGTGTTACTAAACCCACAACGGTAAAATCAGCCTGTATATGCAGCATAGCATGGTTGTTATACTCACTCTGGAACTGAAGGAGTTAATCCTCTGCATTGTGTAAAAAGACTGTTTTATCCTGTATGCCATAAATCCTTCCCTCCTGCACTGTCTATCTGGGGAAGGCCAGCTAACACAGGCAGGGTAGCCGACCTGCACATGCTCAGTTGTGTCTTTTATGCTGGAGAGAACATGTACTTGTTCTCAGAGATAGCCAGGTTATATGATATTGAAATCACACATGTGGGCGTGTATACAGGCTATAGTGGTAATCTCCTCCTACCTAAACTCTCAGCACTTGAGAAACTGGGCAGTTTATCACTGGCCGTGGTATACAGATCATCCAAAAAGGTATATAGCAGCAGTATTTTAATGTAAAAAGAAGATTTATAAGCTGTAGGGGGGAGGGAGCAGATGAACTATTTTAATATTATTGGGTTTAGTAACACTTTAAACAATCTCTTGCAGTAGCCGGTGGGAGAGGAGAGAGGAGAAGCCAGCAGCGCTGCGGGGGGAGAGGGGACCATGGGAGCACACAGTGGAGCCCAAGCAGCAGAAAGGAGAGGGAGAGGGGTGGCATATACTGGTACTAGTTCCCTGTATTTTCCTCTTGTGGCATGAATCCTGGTGGGAAGGAGAAGAGGAGAAACCAACTTTAAATATGAATCAGTTTCAGTAAATGCTGTCCCTGCCGCCCCTCCTGTCCAAGTTCTGGGGCTCGGCAAGGAAGGATCGCAGTCTACCCGTCACCTGCCTATGAATGTGATTGACGGGTTGCCGACCCCCCGGGTTACATCCCAATGCGCACGCCTATGATAGTAGGTAATGTCCCTTGCGCTGATTTTAGATTTAAAGGAGTTGTAAAGGCAGAAGGTTTTTTTATCTTAACGCATTCTATGCATTAAGATAAAAATCCTTTTGTGTGTAGCGACCTCCGCAGCACCCCCTAATCACTTACCTGAGCCCCTTCTCTCTGCAGCAATGTACAGGAGTGTCTTAGCTGTCCCAGACACTCCTCCTGATTGGCTGAGAGACAGCAGCGGCACCATTGGCTCCCATGGCTGTCAATCAAAGTCAGTCAGCCAGTCAGAGGATAGAGTGCATGGGGCTGGGTCAGGGTTCCATGCCTGAATGGATACATGGAGCTCTGACTCTGTACAGGTGCCCCCTGTAGCAAGCTGCTGGCTAAGGGGGCACTCACCAGAGGGAGGGGCCAGGAGAGCAGAAGAGGGACCCGAGAAGAGGAGGATCCGGGCTGCTCTGCACAAATCCAACTGCACAGAGGAGGTAAGTATAACATGTTTGTTATTTACCCACTTCAGCCCCGGAAGGATTTCACACTTTAGGACCAGAGCACTTTTTGCGATTCGGCGCTGCGTTGCTTTAACTGACAATTGCGCGGTCATGCGACGTTGTACCCAAAGGAAATTTGCGTCCTTTTTTCCCCACAAATAGAGCTTTCTTTTGGTGGTAATTGATCACAGATGCGTCATTTCTGATCGCCGATATAAACGAAAGAAGAGCGACAATTTTGCAAAAAAAAAAAACGAATTTCTTACTTTTTGCTAAAATACAAATCCAAAAAAAATATATAAAAAAACATTTTTTTTCAACGGTTTTGGCCAATTTATATTCTTCCTCATATCTGTGATAAAAAAAAATTGCAATCAGCGTTTATTGATTGGTTTGCACAAAAGTCGCGTTTACGGATGATGAGAATTTCTGGGGTTTTTATTTTTTTTTATTTTTTACTAGTAATGGCGGTGATCTGCGATTTTTAGCGGTACTGCGATATTGCGGCGGCCATGTCAGACCATTTTGACACTTTTTTGGGACCATTGGCATTTATTCAGCGCTCAGTGCTATAAAAATGCACTGATTACTGTGTAAATGCCATTGGCAGTGAAGGGGTTAACCTGGGGGGCGTGCTCTAAGAGTTAACTGTGTTCCCTGGGCGTGTTCTAACTGTATTAGTGCTGGGCTGGCAGGGGAAGGGGAGTGATCACAGCTTCCATATAGAGGAAGGCTGTGACCACAGCCATTCCCCCTCTCACAGAACGGAGACCCGTGTTTACACACACGGACCTCCGTTCTTTCACTCTGGGGGGGGGCATCGCGGGTAGCCGGCAGAGATCGAGTCCACCGCACCCGCTTCCTGCCCCCCCCCGGACACAGTGAGCGATCTGGCAGCCGCCGTCATATGACAGCGTTTTGCCTAGCCACCGTCAACCTGCGGTTGGCGGTCGGCAAGTGGTTAAAAAATAAAAAAAAAACGAGCCTTTACAATCACTTTAAGCTTTCCATCTCAAATTACTGGTGCTGAAGAACTGCATGAATGGTGAAAATTCCAGGGAATCTAAAATATTTATCTTGATTATTGCATGACCTGAACAGATTCTAATGAAACAACAGATGAACCTTACAAGGAGCCTTTATTGTTTGTTTTGACTCCACGATGGAACCATAAATAAAGTAGTTGCATTGATGCCAGCTTTGGCATCAACAGGTTATATTGTAAGCTTCAGTGGCCATCAAAGGAAATGGCTGATCCTGGTCTATCCTGCTTTCTCCTGCAGCAATAGATTACTGTAGGGGGAAACATGATGCAGTCAAAGACATTTGCCCTGTTGGTGATCGCAAACAGCAGTTGGATTAATCTTAGTGTTACACTAATGGCTTATGTAAAATCATTTTTTTTTTACCTGTGTCGCAATGTAAAGTCCAAAGGAAATTTATTATATTAAAAGAAATGCAAAAGGGAAAAAATCTACTAAAGTGAGAGATAAACTTTAATTTTGGGCTTTACAATTCTCCCCACAGAGCTAAGTAAAAACTGTAGAGAGACTATGACAACTATACAGTTGTGCTCATAAGTTTACATACCCTGACAGAATTTATTATTTCTTGGCCATTTTTCAGAGAATATGAATAACACAAAAAACTTTCTTTCACTCATGGTTAATGTTTGGCTGAAGCCATTTATTATCAGTCAACTGTGTTTACTCTTTTTAAATCATAATTACAACAGAAACTACCCAAATGGCCCTGATCAAAAGTTTACATACCCTGGTGATTTTGGCCTGATGATATGCACACAAGTTGACAAAAGGGGTTTGCATGGCTATTAAAGGTAACTATCGTCACCTGTGATCTGTTTGCTTGTAATTAGTGTGTGTATAAAAGGTCAATACGGTTCTGGACTCCTGACAGACCCTTGCATCTTTCACCCAGTGTTCCACTCACAACATCCCAAAGAACTGAAAAACCCCAACATATTAAAATGGGAAAAAGATCTGAAACAAACATATAGTATAGATAGTTGGAACAAAGCCTTCCTTATGAGTAATAAAGCCTCCTCTTGTATCGAGCATTGGGACAACTATCAGAAAATAATCAATAGATGGTATCTTACTCCATGTAGAATTGCAAAGATATATCCATCCGCCTCAACAGTGTGTTGGAGATGCAATAACCATCTAGGTTCACTACTCCATATGCTATGGGAGTGTAAAAATCTATAGAGCTTTTGGAACTCGATCTCCACGTTCATAGCCTCAATAAAAGGCAACCTCACTAAACTGACACCGGCAATGGCTTTACTAAATATAAACCTTGATCTATATCCAAGAAATCATAGAATAATAGTAGCTAACAATCTTATTGCGGCTAGATTAACTATCACTAAAGATTGGAAATCAGCAAATGTTCCGAACCTTTCGGACGTTATAATAAGACTAAATAATCAAGCACATTATGAAATAATGCTGGCCCATAAAAATTATAAAATTAATATATTTAAGGAAAAATGGCAAACCTGGGTATTACATCCTAAAGCATCTACAAATCTGAAACAAAATATGCATAAATAAAGAAAAATAGATGCAGACCCTCCCCTTAACCAAACTCATGCTATACATCAAAATATTTGGGTGCTGGACTACCATGTTCCCTGTTAAAACATTACAATGAGGAAGAGACTATAGCTCACTTACCTTGTTTACAGTTTGCTCCCATTGGGGTAAATAAGGGTTTTGACAGCAACAATGTATACCATGTGGTACTGCCTTTTTGTTATACTATGATCGAATTGTATTTCATTACTAGCGTTATTTTACTCTGATTATCCTTATTCCGAATATGCTTTCATGGACTCTAATATGGTGTTGGTTGTATGAGATTTATACATTTACCTCTATACTCATGTATGGAAAATGTTTGTTATTGGAGAATTTGTAAATTCAATAAAAATGTTGAAAGATAAAAAAAAGAAAACTCTCAGATTTGCTCAATAGGCTGCTTAGTTGAATCTTTACATTCCCCCTTAAATAAGACAGTGTTTTTGTGTTGGGGGGTGAAGGTGTATTTAGGGTAGTTTAGTTTATTTTATTTGGTGCTCTTTGTGTTTTTGTTTTTCACCTTTTATGCCCTTTTACATTTTTTATTTAACTTTTTTTCTGAGTTTTACTTCTGTGAGAGAATACGCATTAGCTATTAAGACTAAAAAGGCTCTACCATAGCCCTCAGAAACACTTTAAAACCCACTGCATGCTTGAAAATCACCAAAAAGTACTGAATTTCAACCACTGTGAACTCTCATTTAAATATCCGTTCGATACAAATGCTTGTTTCTTCAGATGGTCGTTCCTATTTATTGTTGTGTGGTTGACTTTGTTGTGTGGTTGACTGCCAATATTGTATTCTTTGGACATGTCTTGGTTCTTATCTACTCTGTAATGTCCGGTGAAACTCGTTTCTATAATGTTTAGCCAGTGCTCTGGCTTCACTTTTGTAACTATATTTGTATATGAAACCTTATATTCTACGTTTTCAACAAGATAATAAAAAAGACTGAAAAAAAAACATCAAAAAAAAAAAAAGATGCACAATAAGGAGGCACTTGAAGAAAGATGGGCTGCATGGTCGAGTTGCCAGAAGAAACCGTTACTACTCAAATGCCACAAAGTATCCTGTTTACAATACACCAAACAGCCTCAAACCTTCTGGCACAAAGTAATTTGGAGTGATGAGACCAAAATTTAACTCAATACCGTGTATTGCCCCCTTTAACATCAATAACAGCTTGAAGTATTTTGTGGTATTTGTAGATAAGGCTCTTTATCTTCTCAGATGGTAAAGCTTCCCATTCCTCTTGACAAAAAGCCCAGTTATGGCTGAAGTTTTGAGTTGGTCTACCTGACCGTGGTTTGGTTTCAACAGAACCCCTCATTTTCCACTTCTTGATTGGAGTCTGAACACTGCTGGTTGGCATTCTCAATTCCTTGGATATCTTTTTATATCCCTTTTCTGTCTTATACAGTTCAACTACCTTCTCCCGCAGATCATTTGACAATTCTTTTGCTTTCCCCATGACTCAGAATCCAGAAATGTCAGTGCAGCACTGGATGAAAGATGCAAGGGTCCGTCAGGAGTCCAGAAACTCATTGATCTTTTATACACACACACTAATTACAAGCAAACAGATCACAGATGAGGATGGTTACCTTTAATAGCCATTCAGACCCCTTTTGTCAACTTGTGTGCACGTCATCAGGCCAAAATCACCAGGGTATGTAAACTTTTGATCAGGGTCATTTGGGTAGTTTCTGTTGTCATTATGATTTAAAAAGAGTAAACACAGTTGATTGATAATAAATGGCTTCAGCCAAACACTAACCACGAGTGAAAGAAATGTTTTTGTGTTCTTATTCATATTCTGTGAAAAATTGACAAGAAATCATAAATTCTGCCAGGGTATGTAAACTTTTAAGCACAATTGTATTTTAGCTGAAGTATCAGAGGTTGCTCTAACTACATAAGAAATTGGGTGTGCCTGGAGCTGGACCAATATACAGAAATAAAGAAAAAAAATAATATACTTAAATATCATAACTAGAAAACAGAAATTGGTTCATAATACATAAAAAATACCACTTTAAAAAAAATGTGCAAATATGTGAATTCAGAGTGAGTGAACCACTTATCAGAATAGTTTCAAAGTGTAAATACCAAAATTAACCACTTCCCGTCTGTACTATAGCCGAAAAATGGCTAAAGCGCAGACCTGAATTGCCAGGAGGGCGTCCATGGATGTCCTCTCGTTCATGAGTTGCCTGTGTTCCCCCCGCAAGGCGCGTGGCACGCTCTGTGGTCACCAAGTCAATGAGACTCAGCTGATCACAGATCTTTGTAAGGGGCTGGTACTGGCCCCTTACCACTTGATCAGTTGTCAGCCAATGACAGCTGATCACGTGATGTAAACAAAAGATCGGCAATCTGCTTTTTTTTCCCACAACGTGAGTGAAAAAAAAGCCAATCGCCAGCTCCTGAGAGAGGGACATCGGTCCCGCACACGGAGAGGCATTGCTTCTATGCAGTGCCCTCCAGTGGCATCTACCAGTGCCCACCAGTGCCACCTACAGGTACACAGTGCAGCCTACCACTGCCCACGAGTGCCACCTATCAGTGCCCACCAGTGCCACCTATCAATGCCCATCAGTGCTGCCAACCAGTGCCCATCAGTTCCTCATCATCAGTGCCACCTATCAGTGCTACCGATCATTGTGACCTACCAGTGTCCATCAGTGCCACTTATCAGTGCCACTCATCAGTGCCGCTTATCAGTGCCACCCATCAGTGCCTTTCAGTGCCACCCATCAGTGCCCATCAGCCACCCACCCGTGTCACCCATCAGTGCAACCTCAACAGTGCCCACCATTGCCACCTATCAGTGCCACCTTACCAGTGCCCATCAGTACCCCTCAGTGCTGCCTCATCAGTGCACATCAATGAAGGAGAAATACTACCTGTTTTCAAACTATGAAACTGTGTTTTTTTTTCAAAATTTTCAGTCTTTTTAATTTTTTTTTAGCAAAATAATAAAAAACCCAGCAGTGATTAAATGCCACCAAAAGAAAGCTCTATTTGTGTGGAAAAAAATGATAACAATTTAATTTGGGTACAGTGTACCATGACCGCGCAATTGTCATTCAAAGAGTGAAATCACTAAAAGCTGAAAATTGGCCTGTGCAGGAGGGGTGTTTAAGTGCCCAGTAAGCAAGTGGTTAAGGAACTAAAAAAAGTTCATAAACATAAGAAACACCCAATTGAAAAATGTGCAAATATGTGAATCGCTGTTCAGGGGGAGTGAATCACTTTTCAGGGTCGCACGTCCCTCTGGGTGTATGGCAATGCGGTGACGTCAGCCCTCAGGAGGAGGGACCACTATAAGTCCCAGACCATCTGTCTTGTTCCAGTGTAGGGGATCTCTTGGGTGAGAGCTGCCATCTGTATTTGATTAGAGATAAAGACCGGGGCTGGGTAATTAGCCACAAGTGCTATACCGATTGCTATCTGGCAAGCGTGAAATTTATGTGGTGGAGGGATTTGCTGTGTTTGTCAGTCACCTACACCTTGAGATGACCCTGAAAGCGATTCACTCACCCTGAGGAGAGATTCACATATTTGCACCTTTTTCAATTGGGTGTTTTTTTATGTTTATTAACTTTTTTTTAGTTCCTCAATTTTGCTCTTTACACCTTGAGGCTATTCTGATAAGTGGTTCACTCACTATGAAGAGTGATTCACATATTTTCACATTTTTTTCAATGTGGTGTTTTTTATGTATTATGAACCAATTTCTGTTTTTTAGTTATGATATTTAAGTATATCATGTTTTAATTTCTCATTAGTAGCACAGCTCCTTCTTTTTATTTATATGGTCACTGTATGTACCTTACGGTTGAGTTACTGCTGTTTGTTTGTATATTTAGGTTTTTTTATTTCAATCTTCTTTTTATTATAGTTTTCATTTATCTTTCACATTATACAAAATACAAAATTGTCATACCATTTCACATCAAGGAGTAGGTTATACATTTACATTAGATTCATCCTCTGTACTATAGTCTTAATGTTCTTTTATCCTGCTTATATTTTTAGTGTATCCCTCTCTCCGTGGGGATTAGCTATCTCACTAGGGTACTATAACTATTTCTTACATTTACATATTGGATGAGGAACTACACTTTACCATACTGTTAAAACATAAAACATATTACACTTTCTA
>BLSH010476406.1:174454-185015 GCA_018402905.1 Glandirana rugosa
GTACAAAGACCTTCTACCCGCACTTAATCGATCCCAGTGTGTCCCTCCAAGCGGGATCCCAGCGAGGTCTATGGGACGAGACGTTGCTCAGTGCTTCCAGCAGCACGGGTTTCCGTCCGCGGGCTGAGTGTCGGGGAGCCGACCGAGGCTCTGTGTACAAATCCGGGATGGCGTCCGTATGGGGTCTGTAGCGCTTCTACCAGCGCGGGTTTGCTTCGGGGAATTCGGCGCCGGAGGAACGGACGAGGCACCCCCAGATCTCCGGTTCTTTCCGCTTCCTTCCTCCTCCTTCCCCGTCGCTCCTTCGCTCGTGTGGAATCTTCCAGTTACTCAGCCAGGCTATTGCTCATACAGCTTTTCTGACCACGGCATCTGATATCTTTGTTGTAGGGACGGCGTGTGTCTCCATGTGGAGAGGATCTTCACCCGGCGGCCATCTTGGTCAGCGGCTCCTCCCCCCCTCGTATATTTAGGTTTTAGCGCGGTTTGTTTTTCCCTTCAATAACCGAAAATATTCATGGAAAATATTTTCTCGTCATTTTTTAAAAATTTCTACCTCTTCCTAACCAAATAAAATCTTACATTACCTTAAAATGGTTGTAAAGGCTAGACATTTTTTTATTAAATATTTTATTTAAACCATGGGAGACATTTCCATGGCATCACATCAATAACATATAAGCATTGGCACTGTCTAGACAGAGCTTACACAACAAATATGGTGTAGTAATATTATGTATGTTATGTACACTGTACAACAAACTAGGGGAAGGTCCTTGGTGACAAACCCTGGCTTCGCCTCCAACCTTTTCCATTTTCTACTTAGTAAAACAGAGAGAGAAAGAAAGCAGATCGAAAAATGAAGTAGTAGGGGAAGAGAAAGGGGGGGTTGAGGGCACCCTGGGATGGAAATGGATATCAAGGCCACAGGTAAGACGGTAATTCCCTGCCACTCAAGTATCAAGAGTTAAGCATGGCGAGACCCTCATCAGAAAGTATGAACAAATTCCACAATCTCCATTGTTCCGAGTATTTCTCATGGTTATGTTGGGCTGTGAGTATAAGATCTTCCATCTTATTGATTTCTTCAACCTTGTGAAGCCAGCAACTGATTGTTGGGGGCACAGGGTTTTTCCAATTGATAGGGATACAAGATTTAGCCACATTAAGTAGGTGGCGAACTAGTGATTTTTTTATATGTTTTAGCAGGAGACGACGTAGCATGCAATAAGAAGAAGGCCGGGTCGTTGGGTATTTCGTAATCCGTAAATCTTTGCGTAATAGAGCGTACTGTCTCCCAGAATGATACTAACCTTGGGCAGGACCAGAAAGTGTGCAGTAATGTTCCCTCCTCCTGGCATCTCCAGCAGCGATCAGCCACTTACGGATAAAATGTATGCAACATCTGTGGAGTGTGATACCAGCGCATATGTATTTTATAGTTGGTCTCTTGCGTTTTCGTGCAAATAGACGATTTCAAGGAGAACCTGATGGTGTTTTGTTGTTGAGTGGTTGTGAATGTACAGTTTAAGTCTCTTTCCCACTTTCTCATCCAGGGCAGGTGTGGTTGTTCTGGGGGGAGATCAATAAATTATATGCTTTAGAGCGTGTATGTGTTAGCACCCCCTCATCTGCACAGTATTCTTCGAAAGTGGAAAGTTGTCGACAATAGTTCCCTGAAAGGGATTGTAATGAGTGAAGGAAATGGTGAAGTTGTATGGCACTCCAAAATGGAAGGTGAAAGAGACCAGTAGGATTTTTTAGGGTCGATGTGGAGGGCTAGCTGTAATGCTTGGACATGATTATTCTGTTTCAAGATGTGGAAGTAAAGATCTTCCAGGCCTGGATGGAGACGTGGGTTCCCTATGATGGGCGTTAGTGGAGAGTCCATGGATGAGATTGCAGTCTTCTTAAAGGCCTGAGTGCATGTACTAACTGTAGGGCCTATAAACCACTTACCAACCGGAAGGTTTTCCAGCTTTAGGACCAGAGCACTTTTTGCGATTTGGCACTGCGTCGCTTTAACTGACAATTGCGCGGTTGTGCGATGTTGCACCCAAACAAAATTTGCGTCTTTTTTTCCCACAAATAGAGCTTTCTTTTGGTGGTATTTGATCGCCTCTGCGTCATTTCTGATCGCCGCTATAAACAAAAGAAGAGTGACCAATTTGCAAAAAAATCCAAATTTCTTACTTTTTGCTACAATTCAAATCCAAAAAAATATATAAAAAAACTTTTTTTTCACCGGTTTTGGCCGATTTATATTCTTCCTCATATTTGTGATAAAAAAATCGCAATTGGCGATTATTGATTGGTTTGCACAAAAGTGGCCGCGTTTACGGATGATGAGAATTCATTTCTGGGTTTTTTTATTTTTTTTTATTTTTTACTAGTAATGGCGGCGATCTGCAATTTTTAGCGGTACTGCGATATTGCAGCGGCCATGTCGGACATTTTTTACACTTTTTTGGGACCAATGACATTTATTCAGCGATCAGAAATTTAAATGTCCACTGATTACTGTATAAATGTCATTGGCAGTGAAGGGGTTAACCTGGGGCGGGAGAGCTAGGGGTTAACTGTGTTCCTGGGGCGTGTTCTTACTGTGGGGGGGTTGGGCTACCATGGGCATGAGAGATCTAACTGATCCCAGTGACAGGGATCAGTAGATCTCCAATGCTTGCACTGTCAGAATGGGGAACCGCCGTGTTTACATCGGCGGTTCCCCGTTCTTTGCCTGTGGCCGCTCATCGCGGCTCACCAGCGGGCATCGGGTCTGCCCGAGCCACGGGCACACTCCTCAGGAGTGCGGCGTGCGCGCGTGCGCGCCCCCTAGCGGCCGTTCGCAGATCGCCATCTTTTTATGGCGATTCGCGCACAGCAACCCGACTGCCGCCGTGAAAACACGGCAGGCGGTCGGGAAGTGGTTAATGGGTGTCGTTTAACCACTTCCCGACAGCCGTATGCAGAATGACGGCCGGGAAGTGGTTCAATTATCCTGACTGGACGCACCGGGGGGGGGGGGGGCGTGCATCACGGCGATCGGTGGTGTGGGGGGTCAGCCTGACCGACTGATCTCGGTAAAGCGCTTCGATCTGAAGCACTTTACCATGTGATCAGCCGTGACCAATCACGGCTGGTCACAGTGTAACACAGGAAAGCCGTTTATCGGCTTTCCTGTACTCGGGTCTGCAGACCTGAGGAGTGGAGAGCCGATCGGCTGCTCTCCTGACAGGGGGGGTTTGTGCTGATGATTTATCAGCACAGCCCCCCCTCGGATCGCCACACTAGACCATCAGGGAGCCTGCCCTGGGACCACCAGGGATGTGCCCACCCAGGACCACCAGGGAGCCTACCAGAGACTACCAGGGAGCAGATCTGGACCACCAGGGAGACCCCCCTAGACCACCAGGTAAGAGGTATAGTGTCCAATGTGGATGGCACTCAGTGCCACCTTCAGATGCCATCCTAGACCACCAGAGAATGAGCCCCTATCAGTATATATGCCCACCAGTGCCCCTATCAGTGCCCACCAGTGCCCCTATCAATGCATACCAGTGCCACATATCAGTTCCCACCATTGCCACCTACCAGTGCCCACCTATCAGTGCCCATCAGTGCCACCTATCAGTGCCCAGTGCCGCCTATGAGTGCCAATCAGTGCTGTCTATGAGTGCCCATCAGTGCCGCTTAGCAGTCTCCGTCAGTGCTGCATATCAGTGCCCGTCAGTGCTGTATATCAGTGCCACCTATCAGTACCCGTCAGTGCTGATTATCAGTGCCGCCTAACAGTGCTCGTCATTGCTGCATATAAGTGCCTCATCATCAGTGCCACCTCATCATTGCCGCCTCGTCAGTGCCAATCAGTACTGCCACATCAGTGCCCGTCAGTGTAGCCTCATCAGTGCCCACCAGTGATGGAGAAAATTTACTTATTTACAAAGTTTTGTGACAGAGAATTTTTTTTTTTTTTTAATTTTCGGTCTTTTTTTATTTGTAGCGCAAAAAATAAAAACCGCAGGGGTGATCAAATATCACCAAAAGAAAGCTCTATTTGTGGGAGCAAAATGATAAAAAATCTGTTTTGGTGCAGCATCGCACGACCGTGCAATTGTCATTCAAATCGCAACAGCACTGAAAACTGAAAATTGGTCTGGTAGGGAAGAGTTATAAGTGCATAGTATTGAAGTGGTTAATGGCAGGTGGTAGGTCATCAAGGCACCAAGGAGCACCTTTCAGTATAATAGAAGTCTGGGCCTGTTCAATTTGAACCCAAAGTTTGGTATTGGAGTGACGGTTCCAGTCTATAAGCCGTCCTAAATGGACCACTTGAAAGTATCCCAGGACATCAGGGAGAGCTATACCCCCGTAATGTTTTGGTAAGGATAGTTGGCCTCGGGGGATGCAAGGCCGTTTCTGGGCCCATATAGATTTAATAAACGGAGTGTACTTGTCTAAAGTATCGGGTAGGAATCTTGATCGGTAGTGTTTGGAGGAGGTACAAGTATTTTGGTAGGATGCACATTTTCAGGAAATTGCATCTACTGAACCAAGAATGCAACCCCCCGTTGCCAAGTCTCCAAAAGTAGGCGAGTTCTGGATAGTAGGGGCGGGAAGTTCAAAGACACGTGGCAGGTCGGCGGGAATCAACGTCCCCAAATATTTTAGAGCTACATCTGACCATCTAAATTTGAAGGACAGCTTCAGGGTCTGAAGGAGCGGAGGGGAGACATCAACTCTCATAGCCTCCGATTTGTTGAAGTTAAATTTAAAGTTCGAGACCTGGCCATATACCATACTCGCTGAGCAGGTTCGGAAGTGACACTGATGGGTTGATGAGGGAGAAAAGCAGATCGTCAGTGTACGCTGATATTTTATGCTGCGTGTCTCCGGGCTCAACTCCATTTATGTTCGGGTTCATACGGATTCTGCAGACAAAGGGCTTCAATGAGAGGGCAAAAATCAGCAGGGACAATGGCCACCCTTGTCTCTTCCCATTTGAGATTGAAAAGGGGTCTGACAGAATTCCGTTCATTTTAACCTGAGCCGTCTGGTTCAAGTATAATTTGGTGATCCAGTTGAGCATATGTCCCCCCAACCCTATATGGCGTAGAACCGCAAACATAAAACACCAATTCACGCGGTCAAACGCCTTCTCCGCATCAGTACTTAGTATCACGCAAGGGGTTCGGGACGTCCGTGCTATATGGATAAGATTTAATACTTTGAGTGTATTATTGCGGGCTTCCCTGCTTGGGTTAAAACCCACTTGGTCAAGATGAATTAATTGTTGTAGGTGTTGTGCAAGGTGAGAGGCGATGATCTTTGCAAATAATTTAATATCGCAGTTCAGTAAGGAGATGGGTTTATTAATGCCACAGCAGTTTAGATCTTTGCCCTCTTTAGGGATCACTGTGACGTGGGCTTTCAGAGTATCTCTATGAAGGAGGGTTTCTGTGCCTAATTTATTGAACAAGTCTACCATGTGGGGGCCTAGGATTGGGAGGAACAGATTATAGTATGGTAACGTGAAGCCATTGGGGCCCTGCGCCTTGCCTGCTTTTGAGAGGTTGAGCGCCCCTTGGAGCTCCTTCAAGCTCATTGGAGCCTCTAGGTCTGCTATGACTTCAGGGGGCAACTGTGGCAAATTGGAGGAGTTTATGTATCCATTTGGGTTTGGGACGTGGACTGGTCTGGTAAGTTGTAGGGTGAAGAGTAAAATTCCCTGAATCCCTGAGCTATTTGTTTAGGGAGTGTCACTTTTTGGCCTCATGGTGTGAGATTATGGGGAATTTAGTTAGCTATTTTTTGTTCTTTGATGGCCTGTGCTAATATCCTCCCACATTTATCTCCCAACTCATAGCTAATTCTTCGGTAGAGTTGCATAGCCGCCTTGGCCTTATATCGCAGTAAGTCCGTAACCTGTTTACAAAGGGATTGCAAGTTCCTATCAAGCATCGGGTTGGGGCATGTTTATGTTGTGATTCCACCCTGTGTATATCCACGAGAAGAGAGGTGAGCTTCTCCTCCCGTTGACGTTTGAGACGTGGCCCATGTTTGATGAGAATCCCTCGTATGACTGCCTTGTGTGCTTCCCGTATTATCCCTTTATCGCTGTCAGGTAGGTCATTAGTCTGGAAGTATAAGGTCAGTTCTTTGGGGACGTCCTCTACAATGTCGGGATCCTGTAGTAGAGTCTCATTCAGTTTCCAGAATCTATTTCTAGATGATGGATAGTCAGATAGGTTGTATGTTAGTTCAATATGTGTGTGATCCGACCATGTTATGCTACCTATATTAGAGTCCTGTACCGCATGTAATTGTGTATGTGGGATTAAAAAGTAGTCTATGCGTGTGTATATCTTATGAGGGATCGAGTAGAAGGAATAGTCTCTCTCACCAGAATGTTGCAACCGCCAGATGTCTAACAACTGAGCTTTGTGGAGAGTTTGAGCTACACGCTTACGGGCGCCAGGAGAAATAGAGGATATCTCCGAGGAAGTATCGGTTTGTGGGAGCAGCGGGGGGTTGAGGTCGCCCTCCAATATTAACTGGCCCTCTGAGAATTCTAGAAGTCGGTCTATTGTGCAGCTGAGGAAAAGGTCTTGTTGTTCGTTAGGGGCGTATATGGAAGCGAACGTTACTTTAATCTTCCCAATCAGGCCTTTGGTGAACATAAAGCACCCTGCTGAATCCGCCAGGGTGTGTTGGCACACCCAGGGGACACGGTTGGATAGGATTATAGAGACTCCCTTGGATTTGGTTGCTTGGTTAGTAGAATGGTAAGCGATCTGATAAAATATGTTTTTGAGAATGGGGAGCCTATCATCTCTAAAATGTGTTTCCTGTATAAATGCCACATCGGCCTGCACGCGCTTCAGATCGTTTAGGAGCATCTGTCTTTTTCCGGGGACGTTAAGCCCCTTTGCATTAAGCAAAATTATCTTGACGGTGTCCATCCCAGGGTCGGGTGTGGGAGTGGAAAAGCTAAGGTGGAGGGGGGAAAGGAAGATAGAAAGAGGGGTAGGGGTTAGTGTAGAATTTGAGGAGAGTAGGAGGAGAGGTAAGAGATTGAAAGGAAAAATAATAATTGGAATGTTACGTTTGTAGATAGGTCCAGAGGACTGTCAGAAAACGTGCGGTCCCTGCAGCTATGGGGCAAAATATTGCCAACAATGCACCTCAACCACCGGAGAGGCAGACAAGGTACACAGACCTAATTGGGGGAGGGGGTAGACAGGGGGACAAACAGGGGTGGCCCCCACCTAGCCCGCTCACTCGGCTGTTAACAGAAAAAAAGAATCATGGCAAGCATAATAAAACAGTTCAATATATCTTCTATGCCAATCGCGAAAATAAATAACCTTGTTTTGCACCCTGTTTTAGCGGTGAAGTAGGGATGCCCCTTGGGTGAGGTAGGGCTATCCGCCCTATTTAACAATGGAGCCAAGGGGACTCTTTCATTGAACAAACAACCTAGTTAAACAAAACTGAGAACCATCTGAATATATATCTATATATATAACTATGCACATATATATAAGATCTCTTAATGTAAATAGGAGAGTGTCTCTAGCCTGTTATAACGGGTGCAATTTCTCAATTCACCCCGAATATTAGCAGTGCTTCACTTATTGTTATATGACATAAATGTGTCAGGAAAGGAAGTCATTGAGGAGGGTTAAGCGTCTTTCCGTCTGATGGTTGTAAGGTCTTTGCTCATCTCTGGAGACCTCCACAAACAATACGTAGGAGATGATGGATCCTAGCATTATCCCTCTGAAAAATCAGTAGGTCAGTTTACTGGGTTTATCCAACCCTCGCATGGGGTGCAAAGGCGTTTAACATCATGTCCAAAAGGAGGGGTATGGTTTCCTCAGTACAAGGCGTTGTGTTCTCCAGGGGGGTATAAGGGCCCATTATGATCCTTAAGTAGTCTTTTACATGGAGGGCAGCTGGCGTTAGGAATAAGCGCTCCCAGCAAAGTGTTAGATCCAGCATCTCGCCACTATCCGCAGACAGAGACTGAGGAGAGATGTCCTTCCCTGAGAGATATGGGGTCACATCCGGGTGATTGCTCATAATCGGGCAATGGCATTTAGGCGTGTGATCAACCCTATTTTCTGGAGGCATACAACAGCCCTGTCAGCTATACAGTTTTCAGAAGGTCGTGATACCCAGGCAGTGGGAGAGTATAGAGTTCATATGGATTAAACTGTAAGCTCACCTCTTCCCAGATATTACAGCTTTGTGTGTCCGGGTGCCCATGGTGAGGTATGGAGGCATAAATTCTGAGGGGCACCCTGAGTGTCTCTGAAGGGTAAGAGGTCTCTGTTTCTGTGAGATTGTTCTTCCAGGCCCTGTTAAAAGCCAGCATTGATTCATAGAGTGCAGAGGGATGCAGGGTCAGTTAGCTAGAGGTCAACTGAGCCGCGCGTCTGTAAGGAGGGATTAGGACTCACGTGGGCCCTCCGGTGGGCCCCTGGATCTCCTCCGCGTTCTCTGAGGGAGAGGTTGCGAGGTCCGTTCGGTGACTACAGTACCTATACTTTGGGGGAGGAACATCAGCCAGTTTGGGACTGCGATGGGGTCTGTTTCCGTAAATGAGAAGAGTGCCGGCAGGTCTCTATACGTTATGTTCAATCATTGGGCCCATTCTAACACCGGACGGAGCATAGCCCGGTGTTGCAAGGTGGCTCTGGAGAGGTTGGGAAGAATCTTTATGTATGCCCCCATCAAAGTCCAGTTCTCCAAATTCCCAAGCTTTGCGTAGCACAGTCTCTTTTAGAGATGGTCTCTCGGCCTGGCCGGTTCTGTGGATTGGGGGGTGCAGGGTGTGGTGTATCCTGTCAAACTCCACTTGTGCAGGAAGAGTATTTCATGAAACACTGCGGAAGATCGCAGCCGCCGTCTCCTCCAGGTCTACAGGGTCTGTTGCCTCATGTAGTCCGCGGAGGCAGAGGTTGTTCCGTTTGCTCCTGTCCTCCATTTATTCCATGTGAAGCTGGAGAGTCACAGCAGCGTCTACATGGGAACCCTGGAGGGACTCAAGTGCCGATATTTGTTGGTCCAGTGCCATTAGGGTAGATTCCCCTGTGGTCAGTCTGGTGGAGAGGGATTGATTTTCCTTTCTGACCCCTTGTATGTCTTTATGATGTTTCTCTTCCAGGGGGCCTATAAGAGTCTCAATATCCGACTTTGTTAGGAGCGCTGCTAAGAGAGCCCATAGCTCCTCATCTAGCCGGAGGGTATGAAATTAAAGGAGCCTTGAGGTAAAATTAACTGGGTATCGCAGGTGCCATCATCCTAATTTTGTGAATAGAAAGGGGTATAGGTATGGGATGTCCCGCTAGCAAACCAACACCAATTTGAGAGACATGGACTATTTCGGCACCCAGGGATCACACATATAGTATAAAAATATAACAATTTATTTGAAGTTACAATTATAAACACAATATATAAATTCCAGACACAGATAAATTATAAAAAAAAATGGATTTGCAGCCCCTGCAGAGGGTTTGGGGGCGCTGTCTGTGGCCCTCTAGTGAGTCCAGAGTCCTGAATGGTACCAATCTCAAATTCGTTCTTATGTTCTCGACTGGTTTTGCGGAAATTTGGCTTCTTCAGGAAAAATGATATCTAGAACAGTTTAGAGTTTGGAAACTGTATATATAATACAAGAATGCAGCCAGGAAGTGTAATCAAATGATATCACCAAGGGGTCCAAAATGATGGGATTAATTAAAGGAAAAGATTGCTTACCCTGGGAAGGCGGCACTCAAGTCCAAGGGCCACAGGGCATGCCCATAGGACTATCCCCCAAAGGCGGACATGGGGGACAAAAGGAGCGAAATAGCTAAATGTACAAAAATAGAGAATGGGTCATATACCAACCAAGATCTGGTGTAGAGTAGAGAAGCCCAGGTGAGTGAAAGAAGGTGATCGTTAGGTGAGGAAGGAAAGGGGACTGTCACGTACCTGGTGGTAGAGTCTGACTTATACAGTAGGCAACTTCTCTTACGGCCTTGGTTCCAGAAACCCTGGTAGAGTAGACAGGGAGCGCTGGAGCACAGGGGAGCACGAGGGCTGGATGGGACACAGGTGGTGGTATGAAGTTGTCCCGTAGTCCGTGCTAGGCTGAAGAGTAGTGGTGCAGGCCGGTTTGTTAACTTGTGGTCAGAGCAGTACCGAAGGAGCAGGCAATTAGATGGTCGGGTGCAGGCAGGGTCATTAACAGGCAGGCAGGTAAGGTACAGACGGAGCAGGCAATCGGATGGTCGTAGACAAGCTGGGGGTCGGTGCGGGTAGAGTTCAAGCAGACGTGGGTTCAGGCCGGGTCGCAGGTAATCAGGAAGCTCAGAACGGGTAGCTCAGGAACACAGTAACGCTGTCGATCAAACAGCACTTGCTACAGGAAGCAGGAAGTTTAAATAGAGCTCCTCCAGGAAATAGAGGAAACCACAATCAAATGCAATTAACCCTCAGCACAGTCTTCTAACAGGGACTGAGGGGAAGGGAACAGGAGGTAGAAAGGGGGGGGGGGACCATGAAGTATGGT